>JAHWFO010046574.1:47320-62193 GCA_023313115.1 Rhysida immarginata | reverse complement strand
TATCACAATCGTTTCTGACCTGTGACCCCGCTTTACATATCAGTACAGTAATTCATCACGGGTTTCTAATTCACTGGCCAGTGTGCGTAGTCTGAGGTGCTTTTGCTTATGATGGCAAAACCTATTTAGTAATTGCCAGTGGCCGCATGAATGCCACTAATCCACTATCAAGAACTAATAAAGTTCAACTTCTTCCATTCATGCAACGTAATCTCACCGATGATCTGCTCTTCCAAGAAGACAATGCATCTAAGACAATAAAAACATGGCTGCTGAACTAAAATATCACAGCTTTAGATTGACCAGCATGCAGTTCCGATTTAAAGCCCATAGGGGTGATCTTATAAGGGCAGTTTATGCTAATGACAAGCAATATAATTCAATTTGCCAAGTTACGTGAAGCCTGGGAATGTTTACCAATGAAAGTCTACACAAACTAGCAGAAACAATGAAAGAGAGAATCTTTCAACTTTTTTTTTTTGAAGATAGGGAGAAAATAGACTGCTAATACCTTCCTAAAACTACCATGCCATGTTTCTAATTTTTTTTTTACACTTCTGTTTTCAGAAAATGGTCTGAAAGTTCATGGTAGATGCTTATCCATTCTTTATTCGATTTTCTTGCTTAAAAATTTTTAAGTTACTTTTTGTTAATATATCTTAATTTTTTTTTTAAATTTTTATTTCAACAAATAAAAGCTGGGAAATTTAATTAGATACGCCCTGTTTTTATGAAATTTTCACGCATTGCTCTCGCTTAAATTTAAAGCAACCGCTGCAAATTTCATTATTGATAGCAGAAATTGATGACATTAATAAGAAGATAAACTTTAAACCCAACGACCGTTTGCAATTTCAGAAGCGACAGCAATAAAAATAATATATAAAACTAAAAAAAAAAAAATTAATAAATAAAAAAAGTTGCAGATTGCAAAAACTGTTATCTTTTAACATCTGCGCCGGTGTTGCTCGCTTAAATATCTATTTTAAACTTTAGTATTAACGGTAAACGCGTATGAAAAGTAAATTTGTCAGTTTTAAACTTCAGTATATAAAATCTCGTACAAAAAAAATCTATAGAAACTGGTTTTATTTCTTTCTAAGCGATATAATAATATTCTGTTAAGGTTATGTAAAAATATAACAATATTTGATTGTAAGCTAAAAAAATAATAATCCTGTGTCCCAAATAATTTATTATCCAATTCTACGGTCAAACCCTGTTGAATTATAATATTTGAGGCATTGATATCAGCACACGTAAATATCTCGAAAACAAATATAAAAATAACCACGTAAAGATCATAAAACAGTCGTAGAAGTGAGAACTTTATATTTAACTTTCTTTATTGTATGCACAATTTGTTATTATTGATATTATAATTACTAATGTTTTTTTTACTTATATCTTATCATTGTCTGACAACAAACAGGTTCTGTCAATTTGCATTATTTCAATTTGGCTCTAATAAAATCGCTGTTTTTGGCTTTAAATTTTAAAATTGGCTAAAAACGTGAGATGCACATTTACATAAAATGCAGCAAACTGTTTTTAATGCAGGTTAATTTTTTCAGTTTAAAACTTAAAAAGTGACTTCAAATCAAAATGAAGTTTTTGATAGTTTAACTTTTTTGATGTAATCAAACTTGAACAGCTAAATCTGAGATCAGCTGGCAGTTTTATTCCGTTAAATTTATTAAAAATTATAAAATTATAAATCATTAATTTTGGGAATTTATCTTCCGAGAAATATTGTTCGGGGTATTTGATTCGTGACTGTTTATTTCAACACTGAGTCGACGCAAATTTGCTTACACAGATTATAGAATCAACATGAAAAAAGCCTTCATATTGATTACAAAGAAGCGAAGTTAAGGAAACGAAGTAGAATGTCCTATGTAGCCTGAAATTATGTTTACCCCGCTTTTGTTTACATCTCCAGTATACATAAAATTATCAATTTAACACTCCCATCTCAAAAAAGGGTTCATTTCATTCCATATAAATATAAGAATCAAGTGTTTAGCAATGAAATACAGGGTGAGTCAAAAGTCTGTTAACCCCTTCCTATCTTGGATACGCAAATTCCAATACAGGGAATGAATAGGAATTTGAGGGTGCTCTATCTGATGGAGCACCTTTCATCATCTCAAATATGCAAATTAGGACACATCCAAGTTTTATCTCGAAAACCGTAAGAGATACACAAAAAATTCCAATTGCACGTTTGTTCAATAGCAAATTCCAAACAAAACAAAAAGAAATAAAGACAAAAGAAAAATCAACTCTCGAAAAGCGCTTCTAGGATTAGGTTGTATTTTTCTTTTTACTTAATTATTGTTGTGGTTAAAGAGTTGTTTTTTCTTTTGTCTGTATTTATCATATCCACATTTTTTTCCCATTTGTATATTTATTTCTGGTTTCCCCAGGAGTTTATACTTTTATCAAAACAAAAGAATTCACTAAAATCCGATAAGCGGATCACCCACAATCCTCATTGCAAGCTCTGCAACATTAAAACCTTGATTCCTGTCAAGATGGAGGCAAGGGATGAGTGGTCATAGGAGGAAACAAGAGCAACAGGGTCCAAAGATCCTGGGTCAAGTCTCGGAAGTAATCACCGAGTGTTTTTTTCTTCTTCTGAATACCATTTGCCAAGCATGCACATTATTTCATGCACCATCCTCATCCTGTTCTGGAAAGTTCAACAATTTACCATAAAATCACCAGTTTCCTATGCAATTGGTATAAAAGGCATGTTGAATCCGAGAAAAAATCAGACCAAAGCAAGATGGCACTGTATACTAACCAGGAAATGATCAACATGGTCCTCTGCTTTGGTGAGGTGAGGCAAAATTACCATGCAACAACCAGGCATCATTGAAATATCGTGCGGAATTATGCTATGGTGCAAGTGGGCATCACATTGAACACTATCTGGATTGATGGAAAGACTTACTTTGTATCAGATGACTGTTTGGAAGCAACGAACAGTAAAAGAACTAATTGTCTTGTTGCAGAGCTTGCAATGAGGATTGTAGGTGATTCGCTTTTCGGATTTTGGTGAATTTTTTTTTTTGTTGTTGTTGTTTGGAATTTGCTGTTGAACAAATGCGCAATTGGAATTTCGTTGTGTATCTCTTACGGTTTTCGAGATAGAATTTGGATGTGTCCTAATTTGCATATTTGAGATGATGAAAGGTGTTCCATCAGATAGAGCACCCTCAAGTTCCTATTCATTCCCTGTATTGGAATTTGCGTAATTACATTGGTATCCAAGATAGGAAGGGGGTATCAGAGTTTTGACTCATCCTGTATAAAGAATGCACGGCAATACCGTATCCACCACATCATCTATCATTAGTAACTGTCGTATTATTGAAATTGTTAAGCATAATTGGGGCGGCCAGGTGTCCGGTTTTTGACCAGACAGTCCGTTTTTTGAGTCACCTGTCCGGTTTTTTCCCCTCTGTCCGTTTTTTCCCCTCGAATGTTCGGATTTTTGGGTGGAACGTCAAATTTGGCAGTTTTTTCCATGGTTTTTTCCCGAAAAAAATTGTATCGAAATGAAAGGTCAACGTTAAGAAGTCTCCGATTGGACAACCTCGGAATTGGTTATCATGACTTCACACCCTAGTCACATGGTACACGTTGATACGATCGAATTTGTATTGGCTATTACTTCAATGAAAGCAACAAGCTGTTGGTATTCAGTATTTTACCCTTCCAGAAGGACAATGTTTTAGACTTTTATGAAAACCAGCGCTGCCATTTGGCGGGAAATTTAACATTTTGCGGGATGTCGTGTGGGAAATGAAGAAAGGCGGGAAATATGGAGAAACCGTAGGTTAAAGAAAGCGAGACACAGTAATAACCACTTTCGTGCTTTAAAAAACGCTGCTGGAATTAAAATGTTTTCTAAATTTAAGAAAAATGATCTCACTTTTATTAATATTACCATTTTCTAATGCGTCTAAAATTGGTCGAAACTGACCATAGAAATTCACTGAAAACAAATATAGTGAGCAAAAGAATTAACCGTCCACCAGCTTACATAAACATAAAAACTTTAAAATAAATAAAACCAATTAATTTTGAATGGAAATTTTATCATAATCTACAGTATTTAACTATATGGTGGGGTCACTGTACTAAATGGAAAACTCTTTGAAGACTCCCACCCCATTAAAGATGAACTATGTCGTGTCATTACTGAAAGGAAACTCAGTTTGTCCGGTTTTGTCCTCTATCTGTCCGTTTTTTTCAATGGGATCACCTGGCCACCCTAAGCATAATCATTTCGCGGTTGATATGATTTTTACGTACTGAAGAGTTACTGGAAATGGCCGGGAGGCCGCAAGAGGAATTGGGTGGAATTGGTGTCTGGGCCCATTCCTGTTTAGATGATGGGTGGCTTCAACGCCAAGATCCTCACAATTCAGTGGAATTCCATATGTTTAACCAAAACGGTTATATCCCTTATTTTCTTTGTAACTGCGGTCCTTATTTTGATGAAATCCATGACTAGTATCACGTGTATTAACGAATAAAGCAAGAACATTCAAAGTGATACGGAAACATAGTTTATTGCCTGACGCGTTTCGATTTTACATCATCTTCGGAGGCAAACAATAGTTTAAAGCTTAACTGGCGCGACGGTTATATCCCCAGGTCTGGCGGACCTAAAAGAAAGCTCATCTAAAACTCGGACGTTATGTAGAGCTCTTCCGATCTTCCAATCCAATGATAAAATCTAATAAGCCGTTCCTCTCGAAAGATGTTTGATTGTTGAGGAGAAGGGTATGGTCCGAACACTGTTGTCTCCTGATCTAAATTTCTTCGTGGATTAATATTTTGTCCTTGTCCTTCCCTCTCCATAAGATGTCAATGCAAGCATCGATATCGATCATCCGGTGTTTAGCTGCGATAAGGTGGTCAGCAAAGGCCGATTTTCCATCTCTGTTTACGGAACCTCTTGTTGAAGGACCGAGACGTGGATCCGATGTAAACAGCTTCACAGTCTGGGCATCGTAATCTGTATACGCCTGCTCCCTGGTACACGTCACTATCGGGGTTCAAGACGTACAGTAGCGCACTGTCATGTTTATTGCTATAATACTTTCAAAAATTAAGAACACATAACTAAATTTTGTATACATATTATCTATATAAATGTACAAAATAAAAACTAGAAATAAGGTCATTGTTATTTCTATTTGCGAGAACAACATTAAACTGCCAAAATACAAAAATCATAAAATTGTACACACGCAAAAAAAAAATCCCAAAAATGAAGTAAATACAATGAAAAAAGATTTAGCAGATCAATATTTTGTTGCAAAACCTTTTGCATTAATAACAGCTTTGCAGCGGGCTGGCATTAAATCAATTATCTTTTTATTTTTATAAAATGCATGAAACTTATTGAGATATCCCATACAAACTGGATTTTTTTTTTTAATATTACGGACATAAACAAATGTTGTTAGTTTACATCAGATTTTTTGACATCTGTTGCAATACGTTTACGAAAACTTTTAATAGGACAGCGCATTTCCTTAGTTTTTAAATATGTGTGAAAATATGATAATCTATTCTGATAATAGTACACAAAAATACACTGACTGCTTACACAACCAGATTTGCGAAAATATACGCACTTTTTGCGAGCATTGAGATTTTTTTCAAATATCGTTCTAACTCCTGTTTATCAAATATAAAAGCATTGAAAATAATACCACTGAAAACTACATAAATCAACGATTCCATTACAGGGTTCTAACTCCTCGGATGAAATTTAAAGTATCCGCGGCTCGACATAAAATCACTGTACAAATTCTTTTCACGGACAGATAAGATCTTTTGGGATTCTGTTTTGAAGAAAATCTAGGTTTTCACAACAGACTCCATTCTGTGCATATTTAAGTTTAAGAGAAGTTATTACCGGCACTGTAACAAAATGGCAAAAGTGTATCCATCAAGTGTGCAAATAAATTGTTTAAAATGTAATATGGAATGTGATGAAAAAAAGTTCAAAACAAAAATCAAGCAGGAAATACAATACTTAAGCTCAAGTTTTGTTCTCTATACATTCAATTATATTTTTAGCATATTTTCGTAGAAAAGTGCTTAAGTGATCGGTTTGTCCAAGACATTTGTCCGTCCGTCTGCGTTGCAATGCGGGAAGTGGGCGTAGTAAATTATTGAAAGAGACGAATCATCATCGCATTGGAGAAAACGCGTGCTGTGTGCCTTGTTTCGGCACGTGATAGACGATTATAGGAAGGGGAGATCGGTGCTGATTGCTTAAAAGGATTTCTTTACTAATAACACTAGTCAACACGCATTTTGTGGACTAAGACCACACATAGTGTTCTTAGTAGTAATTTGTATGTAGAATCCGAATCTGCTTTTAGATTTTTTTCTCTCACGGCACGTTTCCAAGTTACGCACTTCGAGACTTCTATGTTAAAGTAATGGAAGTGAAGAGAAGCGGCTACATTGTTAAAGTATCCATATTTTGGGGCCGCAAGGAAATTTATCAGGCCCCAAACACTGAATGATTTTAAAATGTTTCATTGTAAAACAAGAAAGCTGTGCGTGCTAGAGAAATTTAAAAATTATATTCGTTATCAGCAGAAAAAATACTACCAAAAATCACCCACTTTCATTTTGTCACAAGAAAAATCTTAAATTTTGTTGGCCAGTGTTATTAGTACGATAACTTGAAAACGACTAAGTTTTTTAACATTCTGTCTTTGTCAATCAATAAACATGGGACAGACCACGGACAATTCGAAGGCGAGATAGCCGGAATAAGTACAATACCACGTGCTCTAATGGTACCATTATGACCCCCCCCCTTCTTCAATGCTAACATATGGCATGTAATATATCAAACAACTCGTAACGATGTGCCATGCATGAATATAACGATGTAATTAATGATTGTCGAAATTGGTTTAGTAGTAGGTAATTGGAGGTGTTCTAATGGTCATTAACTGCTATCATAGCTTATTTCATTTAGACATATTGCTATCAATAGCAAATTGCTAGTAGGTAATCGCTCGCTTCAATATTTATACAGGGTGATTCTGAAAAATCGTAACAGTGCTCACATGCGAATGCTAACCAGCATGTGTTACGATGTGTTAAGCGCGTAACTCGGAAATTACTCGTAGGAATTCGATCAAACTTTAACGGTATACAGAGTTTTATGTACCCTATTATTCCTCCAAAATTCATTATTCTAGGCGTTGCAGAACCTGAGTTATTACCCTGTTGATTTTAGTGGCGGCATTTTTATGTCTGTTCATATCTCAGTTAGCGTTCAAATTCGGACCCACATTGTATTAAAAGAAAATGTTCATTCTGCTCACCTCTGTCATTGCTTACAGTTATACACACTTTTTCAGAATCACCCTGTATACTTTTACTTAAGGTGTTTGAAAATGCAGGTTAGTTCTAGGTATCCATGGCTGATGTTACGCTGTTGTAACACGAAAATATGCTCCTTTTATCTGCAATGGCGGTAAAATCATCATGAGAGTCTCGTTTTAAGTTTTCTTCACTTCTATATTGATAATGGAAACAAATAATATAATATTTTTATATATCAACAATATCTTTGCAATACACTATATGATCAAAAATCATATCTTTGCAATATCTTTGCAATACACTATATGATCTTTGCCATGACACCCCTCACAGATCATCGATTGGCCCAATGTCACTTGATAATGACTTGCACATCATTTAAATAGCTTCCTACACTTTCAGACACTTTTCTGCTTGGACATTGGCAAGAACGGGTCGTTCGGCAGAGCTCAGTGAGTTCCAACGTGGAACCATCGTTGGATGTCACCTATGCGGCAAGTCCGTGCGTGACATTTCCAGCCTTCTTCAGATACCCAAGTCAACAGTAAGCGATGTCATTATGAAATGGAAGACCCGGGGATCGACAACAGTTCAACAACGAACCGGTAGACCCAAGAAACTAACGGACTGAGACCGTCGAGTGCTTCGTCGTGTCACCCGCAGCAACCGGAAGTCCTCGGCGGAAAAAATTGCCACCGAGTTTCGAAACGCCTCTGCAAATGATGCCAGTACCATGACAATTTGTCGGGAACTGCACACGATGGAATTCCATGGCCGTGCTGCTGCCCACAAGCCCCACATCAGCAGGGTCAACGCCAAGCGACGTCTGGAATGGTGCAAAGCCCACAGAAACTGGACAATGGACCAATGGAAACGTGTAATGTGGACAGACGAATCTCGCTACACACTCTGGCAATCCGATGGACGAGTTTGGGTTTGGCGCATACCTGGAGAACGCTTCTTACCTGAGTGCACAGAGCCCACAGTCAAGTTCGGAGGAGGAGGAGTCATGGTGTGGAGCTCATTTTCATGGTACGGACTGGGCCAGCTCGTTCCTGTGCAAGGAATCATGAACTCCGACCGTTATCTGAATGTTTTGGACAACTGTGCACTTCCAACGTTGTGGCAATTTTTCGGAAACGGGCCATTTCTCTACCAACACCACAATGCTCCGTGCCACAAAGCGAGGCGTGTACAGCAGTGGTTTGCGGACTCACGGGTCGAAGAAATGGGTTGGCCGGCACAAAGTCCCAACCTCAATCCTATAGAGAGTCGGTGGGATGAATTGGAAAGACGCTTGCGGGCCAGATTACATCGGCCAACTTCTGTACGTGAACTGATTCTCGCATGGATTGTGGGAGGAATGGAGGAACATTCCGGAAAGCACCTACCAACATTTGGTGGAAAGTCTTCCCCGAAGGGTGGAAGCTGTGATTCGGGCAAAGGGATGTGCAACGCCCTATTGATTTCCATGAAATCGTGGCTAGAGCGCAAACGTGCATGTGTCCAGATATTTGTGATCATATAGTGTATACTGTATACTGTTTGCAATTTTGGTGTTATTTGACCAATAAACAAAATCCAGGTGATCGTTCAATCACTCCACCAAAACATTTTCTGATATGAAGTTAGAACAACGTGCTTCTAGGCAGTCGTCATGTCTAATACGGTATGCACAATACGTGTTGTCACAATCTGCCCTTTCATGTTCTCCTAAAAATCATTCTGGGATGTGAGGGAATCTACACAATAAATAAATCATAAAAGATGTACTAATAAAACTTTTTATAAAGCAATACAAATTGGGGCTCAAAAACAAAATGTTACAAAAACGATATTAAAAAACAGAAAGACATGATGAAAATTGGGTGCCTTGATTAAAGCCCTCCTAGATAGGAACTCATGAGGTATAGGGGAAGACCGCCTAATTTGGACCACTGTTATATCTGCTGAAATAATTCTCCTTTACGTCGCCAGGAGTGTGTAGGGCTTAGAATATGTTTAGTTTTACTCGTTAACGAAAACCGAAAGTTATTCGCCAGCAAACAAAGTACCACGAGCTGATAACAAAAATTTCATCAATCTGATCTAATTTTTACCCCTAATTGGACGATTGATAGATTGGACCATAATTTATTGCGGTAAATTAACTTTAGTAATATCAAATCTGCCATTAAGAAATGCTGTTTTAAAATGAAAGTTAATCACTACCAAGAGCCCTGGTGAGCTCTTGTCACTACCGATCCATACCTGCATACTGTTAAGTAAAATGTTGAAAGTGAAGGGTTTGCTTAATTTGGACTATGCATGTATGCCTATATTGAACCACTGATCCAATTTAAGCAAATTAAAGGATCTGATGAGAATGATTTTTTCTTTTATGCAGGAATGTCAAAAAAAAAAGAGGAAAGCATGGATTGTGGCAGGAGGAGATGATGGAAAGGGCTCTCTCAGCATTCAGGAATGGAGATTTCGAGTTGAATGAAGCAGCAAGGATGTATGGAGTTCCAAAGGCCACTTTGAAGAGGCGGTTACATGACAGAAACAAGAAAACCTTAGAACACAAGAAGGCGTTTGGAAGAGATCCAGATTTGCCAAAAGAGACAGAAGACGCGCTGGTAGATCATATCCTCAATTTGGAAAAGAAGTCCAGAGAGAAGTCTGCCGAACTAAAGACCAAAAAGGCCAAAACTTACAACAATTCAGCTAACAAAAGTAATCAAGCTGATGCCCTTTGGTACTGCAAAATTTGTGATGCCAGCATCAGGAAGCCAATGACCCAGTGCATGAAATGCCATGTTTGGGTACACCAAAAGTGTGCAAAAGTGTCTGCCAAACAAAAAAAAAATTATTGTTACTAATGGAATTGACACATGAGAACACGACTAAAACTTTGATTTTAATATTTACGAGGGGTGATTGATAAATAAGGTCTCCATGGCTGTAACTTTTTTATTTGTTAACCGATTTTCAAAATTCTTTTTGTATCTTATACTCACATTTGTCCTCTATGTAATGCACTATTCACTTTTCGACATAGTCCCCATCCCTTTCCACGCATTGCGCCAACGCGTGACTAGTTGGGTGAACCCGTCGGAGAGGAATTCCGGAGTTGTTGTCGACACCAGGATTGAATGGCAGCGTTTACCTCGCCGTCAGAACCAACTCATGTCCCTTAAGGGGCTCTTTCTTCTTTGGGAAGTGGTGAAAGTCGCAATGTGCAAAGTCTTTCATTTTTGAACTGCAATTTTTCATCTTTGAACTGTAGGCGTGCAACGCCTCTAGTGTGTGATGACTCGTGTGCGGGCGGACGTTATCGTACTCCAGAAGAGGGTCCAAAGCTGCCATTCAATCCTGGTGTCGACAACAACTCCGGAATTCCTCTCCGACAGGTTCACCCAACTAGTTACGCGTTGGCGCAATGCGTGGAAAGGGATGGGGACTATGTCGAAAAGTGAATAGTGCATTACATAGAGGACAAATGTGAGTATAAGATACAAATAGAATTTTGAAAATCGGTTAACAAATAAAAAAGTTACAGCCATGGAGACCTTGTTTATCAATCGCCCCTCGTATTTCCAGCCTGTTTAAGTGTTTATTAATTAAACTTAATATTATTGTATATATTGGTCTTTTTCTTGATGGTCCAATTTAGAACAAATGCAGTATATACGCCTAATTTGGACTTTTGGTAACCCTTATATAAAAATTGATAAAAAATTTTTATTAGCAATAAAATTAAATGTACACAGCAATTTGGTTCACTATAAATCTGGAAGTCTTGCAAAAAATTAGGTAGTCAATATCTCAAATAGTTTTCCGGAAATTGCCATCAATGTAAAAGTGGTCCAATATAGGCGCGGTCTTCCCCTAATCAACTCATAAATTCCTGATATAATCTTTCCCGCCAAAGCCCAAAGAGATAAAGATATAAGCTGATAAAGATATTGTTGACAATTTATTTTAAACATATTCTGTGGTCTTTTAAATTTTAAACAAGAAAATAATCTCCCCCACCCCCGAGGAATTCATTTATTTTTTACTCCTTTTTTTCTGCACTTTTTAATCCCATTTTTTTTTAAATAAAAAAATATCATTTTCTCGAATATGGTATTTCATATGACATATTAAATATCTTGCCATTTGAAAGTTATCATGTAGCAGCTACCCCCATAACTTCTGTCCCACTGGACAATTCGGCCCAAACTTCATAGTACTCTTGTAGATCTTGCTCCATTTTTCCGCTACTTAATAAAGCGGCACAAATTTCAAATACATGTACATGTATGTAGCTTGAAATTTCCATGCAACTTCTCGGAGCAATGCAGCTTCACTGCAACACTTCGACTACTGTTCAAACAGAGACCGTTAAAAATAGCTTTTTATGTTCAAATGAAAGCGATCGATTGCGATTGTCGCCACAGTTTTTATAGATGGCTGGAGGAAAGTGTTTTAATGTCTTAATTTGATCCGTAGTAGAAGTAAAAATTTAAATAAAAAACAGGGAAGCTCCTCCGTAAAATCAACTAAACTTTCGCCACTACTCTCACGTTCCTGGCTGCCTCCTGAAGTCGACTGCCTGAACTCCTGAAAATTATTTCTTAAAGCAAGTATCAATTAGAGAGGTTATGTAAAAAGAAAATAAATTTTATAAAACATACTCGATGAGCAAATGCAATGAAAAGGTCAATAGCGTAACGGCACAAACATTTTTAACATTCATCAAAATGAAGGCTACTTATAGACGATTCAAGTTATACATCAGTTTTTAAATTGCGTGCTTAAAAACAAATTCACTTGCTCATGGAAATATTTGTCGTAGTATTTGACAGAGCACTTATCAACAACCTTGAAAAACGAAGCAGGTTGAAAAACATTCGTCTTGACATCGTCCATCACCATAACAATTATCAAATAAGCTCGTGATAAAAGCTTAAAATAAAAATAGCTTTTTTGAAGCCGTGCTCTGTAAGGAAAGACATTAAGGGCGCCATGATGCTAAGAGCGCGGCGCCGTGGCTTAGTTGGTTAAAGCGCCTGTCTAGTAAACAGGAGATCCTGGGTTCGAATCCCAGCGGTGCCTATCGTGGGTTATTTTTTTGCTTTTAAGAAACACTTATTTCTCCTCATTTGGTTGGATTTCACTTAAAAAAATGTAAAAAGGCTTTTTTGTTTACATTTCAGATTAAAAAAAAAATAAATCAGGAGTTATATATAGAGACCATCTGTTTTCTAAGCTTCAGATTGGCTATTCCTCATTTTTAATTTTGTATTCCATTATGAATTGACCAAAATGATAGGAAACACCCAATTCAAGTACAGTGTGACAATTATTGAGCTATAAGAAATAAAAAATCAAATTTTCAAAAATTACTGAGTTTAAATTTTTTTTATTCAAATGTTAAAATTAACTACAGATATTCGGATTTAGTTTATGACATGTTCAATATGCTTGCCATCAACGGCTATGATGTGGCGCAGCCGAAGAGCAAAATTCCTGAATGGCTGTTTAGAGCTCAACGATGGTTCCGGGGCAAGGTTGTTAGAAAGAGAAGGTTGCCTCTTAAGGGGATTATCTTCAATTAGCGAAAAAGTAGGTCATTGGGTTCTGACGTCATCTGGTTACCTTCCTCGTTTAGGTTACCCTCTTCCCCTTCCTCTATTCCCCCACCATTCAAGGCTAGGTCCTACCCAGTGCATAATCATGCCTGGTACACGTTGTGCATTTGCAAAGTGTACTAATAGTTTCTTAAAAGTAAAGAACAACCAGAAAACGATATAGCCTATCACAGATTTCCTACTGATCCTGAAATAAAAAGTATATGGATTCAACGATGTAAAAGAAATGACAGATGGAATCCTGAAACCAGTAGGGTCTGTTCAAAACATTTTCAACCTGAAGATTATGAGAGAAATTTACAGGCCGAATTGTTGAACATTCCATATAAAAAAGTGAGTTATTATTTTAAATTATTTTAATATTTTCATACGGTATATACGTAATCTAAAATCTGAGTTAAATAGTTAACATTACATTTTTAATGACATTTATAAAAGTGAAGTGACTGAGCCCATATCTAAAAATAATGTTTTTTTAATATAGAAATTAAAAAAAAATGCAGTACCGAGGGAAGAGTGTGATCTTGTGGAAATTTCAAACAAACGATTTCAGCGGGCAGAAAGAAGAAATCAACGCAGGGCTCAACGCAGCGCTCAACAAGTGTTGAGGTGAAACGAGATAAGTTAGATGTAAAGCTGCGTACGATTTTGGCTCATCAAGGAAATTACCCACTTGCTCCCAACATGGCTACACGGACGCAAAATGTCATCAACAAAACTGATTTGGAGCTAGAGGCAGACGAATTGGATCTTCTTTCAAAAGGCTTAAAGTTCTCCTTAAGTAAAGGCCGATTCGACCTAGAGAACATCGTCTGTGATATTGAAAGTGGGATAAAATTCCTCCCCCTTAATAAGAAACAGTTTATTAGGAATGCTTGTGCACAGCAACTGAGAAAGAATCGGACGACGGACAGTAGTGATAAGAAGAATTTAGCTACACTTGCAGCTCTTAGAAACAAAGATTGTTTTTTCCTGAAGTCTGATAAGGGGAATTCGATTGTGGTTCTAAGGAAGAATGACTATTTCGCCAGCGTTTCGAAATTTTTGGAGGAAGGCCCATACATCAAAGTAGAATCGGATCCTTTACCCAAACTAGTAAAACAGCGTTGACCAATTGCAAGAACTTCGTAACGCCCGTATTAGCTCGACGACTAAAGGTTTCCAACCCAATAATACCGAAACTATACGCACTCCCGAAAATCCATAAGCCGGGGAACCAATTCCGACCCATTATTTCTAACATCTCGGCTCCAACATACGAAATAGGAAAGTATTTAGCTAGCTACTTGGCCAAACTAGACATCGACCAATTGGATTTGTCAGTCAAGAATAGTACACAGCTAGTTGGCAAATTGAAGGATGTCACACTTTCAGATAGCTGTATTCTGGTTTCTTTCGACGTAACTTCTTTGTTTCCCAATCTACCTATGCAGGAGACCTTGGACTTCCTCTATACAGTATTGTTGGACAATAAGGTAGGAGACGATTTGGTTACCGACGTTGTGACCCTTTGCAAACTTTGCGTAAACAACAATTTTCTACAGTTTAATGGTGAATTTTATCGGATGTCTTCTGGAACTCCTATGGGGAGTTGTCTGACCCCTATACTTGCAGAGATCTTCTTGAGGAAGTTTGAAGCTAAACTCGCTTCCTCTGGCGAATATTTTCCGGAAGTATGGTATCGATACGTTGATGATGTGTTTGCCATCATCGATACCAGTAAGATGAGTGTCGAAGTGTTTCTCGATTATATAAATGGCTTTTATAACTCGATACAATTCACGGTTGAATATGAGGAGAACAATTCAATACCTTTCTTGGATCTGAAGATAATTCGGAATAACAACAGATTAGAGTTCGACATCCATAGAAAAC
>JAHWFO010046574.1:7435-47220 GCA_023313115.1 Rhysida immarginata | reverse complement strand
TCGGCCTTCATCTTCATGGTGGACAGAGCCCTGAATATTCCTTTGTCGAAGGCCAGGTTTTCTAATGAGATTAGGCGCATACAAGACATAGCGAGGTGCAACGGCTATGATCCTGGGTTAATCCGCGATTTGGTACGAAGGAGAAGATTCACCAAACAGGTCAGGGATTCCACTACCCTCAACGACAAAAGAACTCCAATGCTCAGGATTCCCATCTCGTATAACAAAACACTGTCTGCCGGGTTGCGCACTATTTTCAAGGAGGCTAATTTGACTTTAGCATACAAAAACCCCAATGTTTTGAGAAACCTCCTGGGAAACCCCAAGGGCAAGACTCCACCGCTGTCCCAGTCTGGGATATACGAGATCGCTTGTGGCAAATGTCCGAAAATTTACCGAGGAGCCACGTGCAGGAATGTGACAACGAGGTTTAAGGAACACACGGCCCACGCCAGGTTTGGACGCCCATATAGTTCAGCAGTCGCTAGACACATGTTAGAGACGGGACACGACATTCTGTTAAAGGATTGCAAACTGTTAAGACATGTTAGTAACAGAAATGCACTAGACGCGTATGAAACACTGGAAATTGCAAAGAAGGATCCGAACACACTGTTGAATGGAGACGCAGGCCCGATCGGAGATTCTACGTTAATACAACTGATTAAAACGTCACGATAATTTTCTTTGTCCTTTTCTTTCTTATTAATGATTAATATGGTTATTTATTTCTTAGTTTGTATGGCTATTTGTTATTAAAATAATTTGTGAGTCTTTTGTCCAATTGTAATTTAATCGATTTCTTAGATTCTAATTGCAATTTAATCGATTTTATGTTTGTACTTTTTTATTGTATTTACTCCAACGTGGTTCCCTGGGAGTATTTCTCCTAGGTCCGCGTTTTTTGTAAAAAGAGGCGTCCCATTTTTACCATTAGTCACTGCTTCACAGTGTTTTCTATTGGTCGAATGGTGACCGCTTTTCTTCTTTAAATGTTGTTAACTTCACCAAATACTTACTTGGCATTGAATAATGAACTCAAAGAGTTCGAAATACGTATATGCGGAATAAAATCCAGTTGTGGACAAGAGGTTGTCGTCTTATTGATTATAGAGTACTGTGCAAAAAATGATGATATTTTAGGTCCTCACTCTCAAATGCAGGTTGCTCTCGCTCGTGGATTGTTTTCACAGTGGAAACAACCTGTTTACATTGATTTTGATAAAAAGATGAATGTTGACATTTTAACAGAAATTATTAATGCGTTAGGAAAAATTGGCTATTGTGTTGTTGGCATAGTGTGTGATTTAGGTGGAGGAAACAGGTTTGTTACGAGATCTTGGAGTGAATGAACAAAAAAGTTGGTTTGTGAATCCAATATCTAATTCTAAAATCATGGTCTTTCCCGATGTTCCACATTTGTTAAAGTTGTTGAGGAATTGGATAATCGATACAGGGATTGACATAGGCAATAACTCAAATGTGATTGTTGATCGAACTCCATTAGTGGAACTTGTCAATATCCTCAGCAATAGAGAATGTAAATCATGCTATAAACTAACAGAACAACATGTTATCTGTAAAAAGACTGATAGACAAAACGTAAGAATGGCTGCTGAACTTTTATCACATACTGTAGCAACAGCCCTACGCAAATACAATCCTAGCAACAACCCAAATATACAAGAAATTGCCAATGTGATTGATCTCTTTAATAATTGGTTTGACATCATGAATGTCTACACACCTTTCAATTCCTTGCATCTGAAGTGTGGTTATGGAATCCATTTACCAGAACAAAATGTTATTCTGGATAAAATGTTTGAAACTGTAAAATTGATGAGATGTGTTGGAAAAGTAGGGTTGCAAGAATTTCAAAAAGGAATTTTGATTTCTATTCAATCAACTAAGTTGCTTTTAGAATTCGTCAAAAATGAATTTAACCAAAATTACATTTTGACTCATAGACTTAATCAGGATTGTTTGGAAAACACGTTTTCACAACTGAGATCAAGAGGTGGTCTAGATGATCATCCATCCCCCCTTAATGTGCTGTCAAGATTCAAAATTATGATTTTAGGTAAAAACCCTGGATCAATTACAAAACACTCAAACACAGAGGTAACTGATGAATATCTATTAGTTCCTAGCACTTTTAAAGAAGCTCAAATTCAGCTAGAAGAAATAGAATTAGACGATTTAGAAGATTTACCATGTGAATGTTATTCGGATGATATAGATAAAAATTGTGATAATGAATGTAACGAAATAGAGAACGACGGATTGGAGTATTTGGCAGGCTGGGTAGCTAAAAAATTTAAAAATGAATACCCTAATTTAGGTGATTTCACTTATGCATTAAATGATTATAACTTGGAAGTTCCATCATGGATTCAATTTCTTTCTTACGGAGGACTTATTAAACCTTCATGTGATTGGTTGTCAACAACCAAAAGAATTAATGATTACTTTATTTCTTTTCATGGAAAAGGTTTAAAAACAGGAAAAGGTTTGGTTAAAAATTTGGAAAAACAAGCTATTAAAAAATTTGCATCCCGAAAAAGCCATTGAATTATTTGTTAAAATCAGAACAATTATTAGAATGAGGTCTTTGAATGCAGATCTAAAAATTAAGAAAAAAAGGTATAACTATGAGAAGAATCTTACATCTGAAGCAAAAAAAATGAAACGAATTTGTACATAACATCAATAAATAATTTTAATCTTCAACGGAGATAAATATTACAGAAAAACAAATAAAAGTATAAAAAAAAAACAATAAACGGGATGTTCATAATCTTTTTTAATTTTTAATTTTCAGTTTCCTTTTTAATGTTAAATGTGGAATAGTTTTATATTTTAACACCAGTCATCTTGTATCATGTTTTATTAATCCTTTTACATAATTATTAATAATTTTAAGTTTAAATATTGTCAACTTTTCAAACTCGAAAGAAATTTATTGTCGTTTATTGATTGTTTTTTTATACTTTTATTTGTTTTTCTATATTATTTATCTCTGTTGAAGATTAAGATTAAAATTATTTATTATTTATTGATTATAGTATATTCTTCAAAGTAAAATTTTTCTAATTGTACATAACATGTTAGTTGACAATTTCAATAATATATTTTGTGACAATATAAAAAATTCAAAACAATTTGTATATAGTTAGTGAATGATTTTAAGCCTCTACTGTTCAATAAATTTTATGCAAAAAATTTGTTATGACTTTTTAATTAAAAAAAATAGTCCCCATATGATTTAAACAGATCAAGCTAAGAGCATAGGAACTCGCCAGGAAGGTAACCAGATGACGTCACATGGAAAGAACCAATGGACAGCGACCTATGCCTAAGAGGCAACCTTCTCTCTCTAATAACCTTGGTTCCGGGGTTATTTGCAAAATGAGTCACAACAATATGGCAGCCAAGTGATTCCCATTCCAGTAGCCTCTGAGCAGGGGCGGAGCGAACCAGTAAGCACAGTAAGCGTTGCATGGGGGCGCATTGCAGAATAGGGCGCCAACCAAGGTTGAAAGGGCACACACTTTAGAGGTTTGCATGGGGGCGCCGAAGAAGCTAGCGCCGCCCCTGCCTCTGAGTAACCCAAAGCCAGAATGCGCTCTCTAAAGTGCTCTTCCAGGAATTCAAACGCAGGTCCGATAGGGTCGTGCTCCATCTTTTCGAAATGTAGGTCACTTTGGATGATAGGGAGATCATTTTCTAAAATTTTCAACGAACAATGAACAACAACAACAACAATACGAGTGCACCTACCCCCAAAAAATCCCATTCAACCTTGCATTCAACCGCCAAATTTTAACTGAATCTCACCAATTGTTCAAAAGTTATCAAGTTTTTGTTTTTCATTATAGCTCAATAATTGTTACCTTGTATTAACTTATACAAATCTGCTTTTACCAATACGTAAAATTTTATCGATCGCTTCAAATACAGAAGATCATTCATACTTTATGGAACGATATTAAAATCACTTTTACGTGTATGCAAATGGGAATTATCTTCGTGAACGGAATTATGGGTAAGAAACATCAAGCACATAGCACTTGTTGGTGGGATTATTATTTTGTTTTCATGTAACTATGCCACCGAAAGTGGATCATTGGTTAGAAGAGCATACATCACCGCCCTTTCCGAGGAGAATTACTCGTACAGTCAAATAGTACAACGTTGAAAGCAAAAAGGTTTTGCCATTTCTAAGAAAGAGGTCTTGAATATACTCAACTCCCGTGGTAAAGCTCGATCCGCATAAAAATTGGGTCAACTGCCAGGTCAAGAAAGTGACGATCACGAACGTCATTCGAAGGGTACGAAAATTGGTCTCCGTCAAAAATCCCGCAACACAAAAAAAGTATTGCTTCGAAACTAGGGATATCGCCTGCAACAGTAAACATAATTATCAACAGAGACTTGAATCTTCGTAAAGTTTACAAGCTGAAAGTTCATAAGCTCTTGCCTTCGCAGAAAGGAAGGTGAACTCCCGAAAGCTTTACGAGAAATTCCTGGCCGGGCACAAGTGGAAAAGGATTGTTACGTTGGAGGAAACATGCCTCTACCTAAGCTGTCCCAATAGATTTCTGCGCTTTCGGGATGTTCAAGAGCCCTCAGGAAGCAACGGTGCAGAACTTTGACTAGCCTTTGGAAAGCAGCGCAAGAGGAATGGGACAATTTGGATCTCGTAACCCTCCGAACAACCTTGTATCCTGGAAATACCATTGTCAGGCTGGCTATTGTCAAGAACCAGGGAAATCAGAACATGACAGGAAAAATAAATATGGATTGTTAGACTAAAATTCAAAAAATTAAACAGTTTCCATGAAGTGTGCATGACCTTCTGTAGTGAATATAAGCAGTAGAAAATACAGAGTGAATTGACTCTATATTCAAAAAACTTATGAACATAAAGTCTTTACCTGATAAAGAAAATTAATTTTTAAAAAATGTCAGATCATCTTTTCAAAAAGTTTTAATCCACATCAACATGTGCACCTTTCGTAGCTGAGAACATCTGGATATTTAACTTCTCACCAGCATTTCTTCTTTACTGTCAATATCACATCTGTCATTCTTGCCTTCAATGTGTTCACATCAGGGAGCGGTGTAGCAACACTTCATCCTTAACCTATCCCCTCAGGAAAAAGTTTAAGTATATTATGTCTGAAAAACATGGGGGTCATGCTGTAGGACATCAGTTGGGAAATATTTGACTTTATTATTATTTATTGGGATCCAATACATCCATCCAGGGCCTGTATGGCCAGAGGCCGACGAGTTGGGTCCCTGGATGATGATTGCTGTATGACGGTCACCCATCCAGTAACTAACCGTGCCTGGTGTTGCTTAACCTCACAGATGTGCTTAGTGAAAGCCCACCAGGCCACAGCCTCCCTAAGGAATTAAGGAACTGATAATGCCCTATGTGGCAGGACAGTGACCTATTGATAAATTACCCATGGTTGATACAGAGAACCATGGTCTATAAATGGTCATTGAGCTCCACTGAAAAATGAGGCTAAAGTTTCTAGCTCCTGACAGCACTGAAAAGTGTCTCTGCATGTACAATCAGCTCAAGTGCACCTGTAACACCACCCTATCGAGAGATATAAACTTTGGTTTCATTTTCAGTTTCAATGAAATACCTATATCGTAGGTCACGGTCGGGCCTATGTGATCTATGCAGCACTTGGTGCAATCAGTTTTCCTTAGCTTCACGAAACAATGGAAAATGTCGGAAGGCCGATGACCATTTATATCTATAACAGTGTTTAGAACGCACTGAGCTTTCTCTCTCAGACGCCATTTTCAATATGATCGATGTTAGCACCACCTAGGTCATGTCGACTACAACTGTATAACAGTTTAAAAACTTTTCGAGATGGAGTTCATAATACAAAAAAACCATGTGTGAGTTTTTATTTTTTATTAAATTTTCTTTACCAGGTAAAGACTTTATATTTACCCTGTATAATTGAATCCCTAGCAGTTTAATAATTTTTAAGTCATTAAAACACAGGATGGCCTTTATTCCAATTTACTTTCGACATATAACGTCTCTATACAAATTTGCAATAAATGCAGACAACAATTTTTGTCAATCTTCTAAAACTTCTATGAAAACTGTATTTAGTAAACATTTTATCCATTAAAAGAAATATCAAAAATATTTTTTATTCTCCAAATTAATTACAATAATTCATTTTTCCATACAATTAAAATAGAATCCTTAATTCTTTTAGAAATAAACAACCACTGCAACAAAAAAAAAAAAAAAATAATAATAATAATAATCACTAAATTCAAATATACATTATAATACTACAATGGAAACAATATAACAGAATTATGGGTATACATTTATATACAGAGGTCGACTCATTAGAGACAACCGGATAATAGCTTATTATCTGAACATTGAAAATTTTAAACCACAATAAATTAACTTAAAATGCATTAACAAATGAAAATGAGCTACTATATTCAATAAACTTACGATTAATTTTTCGTCGAAATGTTAATAAAAATTATTAATTTTATATTTCCTATACTTTCAAATGAATGTTCAAAATAAAAAACAACAACCAAGCCTAATTTAACATTTGCAAAACAAAAATATAATAAATAAATAAAAAAAAAAAAATTAAAAAAAATTGAGTTTAATGGTCCCACAATTATTTTGCCAAAGAGATCTGCTCTTAAAGAAAAACCACATTTGAAACAGCCCTAAACACAAGCCTCTTTGATGAGTTAATTGCTTAAATGCAACCAATATATTGCTTAAGATCCCCTAATCAAAACTTGGACTAAATCAAATTGCACTGGCTGAACAGATGCAAACCTTCATACAAATCATACATTTACTTTCATAAAACTTAAACAGATACTTTCAATTCATGGCTCTTCCTCATGAACAAATCAGACATTTATTCTATGGCTTATTCACATTCCAAGTAGTCATAATCATCTAAAAGACATGTTCTAATGGTGACCTGTGCAACAGTTAATTCATATCAACAAGTCGATTATTTATTTACCGTTTAATAACTTAAAAACTTGAAAGATTGAAAGATAAAACGAACAGGGTGAGCCAGGGGGAGATGAAAGAGATGTGCAAGGTCTCTTATTTCTTCTACTACTGGTCACTATAATAGAAGGAAGATATTCCTATTTCCCTTCCTACTGGCTATGATGATAGAAAAAGGACAATTGCAAGATATACTATTAAAAGACAGCCCTGTAAAAAGCTGTTTCAATATTCTTGATAGATGTAGTTTAGTGAGGGAAAAGTTGTCAAAAGTTGAACAGGACATTAACATTTTCCAATCAAATCCAACAAATGCACCCATTACAATTGCTTCAGCCCAGCAGAAGCTTGCTTCTTTTTAACAATAGACAAATGAAAGGCATAGAAACTGTTCAGGCAGCTGAGAGCACTGAGGCACATGTCTCAATGCCTGTGGGTTGGAGTCCTACTGAGGCATGGTTATGTTTGTCTGTACACAAACAAACCTACCCAGCATCGCATCGCTGGTGTAATTTCTGTCGCATCAAATTTTGTATCAAAAACTGTTAGAAAATGGGGAAAAAACGAAAAGAAAGGTGACAATTATGCAGGAACTCTTCAACAATAGATACTTGTTTCAACAATACATTAGGCAAGAATGCTTACAAAGCACTTTTTATAAATTGGAATACATAAAAAATACAATTCATTAGTGGTTTATGTGATAGTGACCTTTTAACCTTTTGATACGTGACTGTCATTCATTCTAATTACATTTGACTTCAGCATGGCATCGTTGGTTAAAAGAGTATACAAGAGCATAATCAGAATCCATATCTAAATATGATACCAAAATTAGTACAACTTGAGTGATTCCATACAGTAGATATCTCCATTTTGAATGAGTAACAAAGGATTCCTGAAAACCAGAATTACATTGAGGTCAATATCCAAATACATCGTACTGCATACAATACAAAATGGGTAACAAATGGAATCTTGACTTTCTTATAAACTGAAAATCCACAATCTTAAAATTTCTTAAGTTTAGAGCATATAAATGCAATTTTTAAAAAACCTTATAATATCACCAACAAAGATAAGAATAATATTCATCCGTTTTTACAATATACAAATTCTTATCAATAATTTGTTCTTGTCAAAACAACTCTCTGCTTTTTAACTTAAAAGGGAAAATAAACTGAGAAATGAATAAATCTTCAGAACGTTCATGTCAAGAACAGGAGAAAAATTAAAATTTGCAACCAGTTAAAGATTCACTGTGGAATCTGACATTACATTGACTGGTCAAGTTTAATTTATATGATAGTTAAGACTGGATGCTTGTTAACATGGTCAAAGAAATCTTGGGACCCAAATGATAACAACAATGTTCTCTTTTATCTTTATGTATAAGAAGCAGGCAAGGTTATTCTTATAAAGATTCGAAAGGGGATCTTTTTATACACGTACTGTAAACGTCTGCTTGACACCACAAAGTAAAATGAAGACAAGATAAATTTTTATTACACTAAGAAAACAGTTTTTCTTGCCTTCATGACAGTTGTAAATTACCAAATTTACATTTTAATATTCTTACTGCAGCACATATATATACGATTTCATTTGTAATTATAGAATAACAAACCATGTGAAAAGCCACTCATTTCTATACCAACGAATTATCAATATCCTCAGATTTGTACAGGAATTCCTCATTTAATGATTGCTTCCATTCCACATATCTGGTCAAAAACTAATAGGTTGACAAATGAGTTCTCCCATAACCACCAGGTCCTGCTCTAACAAACTTCTTGGTAAATGTTTTAGAATATATTTTAAAGCCATCCAACAGCTAACTGGTAATGTCCACTATATTATGAAGAGTAACCAACTATTAGTTTTAAAATAAATTGTCATATTACAGAAATTTTTCTATGAAAATACCATCTTAGTAACGCAATATAGTTTTTTGTTTTGTTTTTATTTTTTTCCAGTTCCACAGCAGTTGATAATTTTAATTTTCATTTCAAGAATTACTGACAATGTCGAATGGAAGCAAAGGGCAGCACATATTCTGTTGGACACAGGTGACTTCCGGTGTTCACCTTATTCATGTTGAATAGTAGTGGTAGTTTCAGTTTCCTACGAATTTCTTTTTCTATATTTTTTATCAGAGCCTTGGTGTTACTCGCACAAACGTTCTTCTCAATTAGTGAAGCATCATAGGCAATTCGGTTTCCTTCTGTATCAAGACTGTCAATATTTGAATCCCTGTTGCCATAATTTTTGTGCGCCCATTTCAGCCCAATTCAGTTCGTGACTGGTTCTACAACAAAACAAGCAATATAATGGGAGGCCATGCTTTTACATCATCTTTAAACATGATTATTTCTATATCTTCATCCGTCAGACGGGGTAATTCCTCTCCACATTTTTAAAATGGCTACTAGACATTGTGGTCATAGTGAATGCAAAATAAACAACATTGGCTAGCAACGGCTATTGCATGCAGTACAAGTGTTTCCAGAAGTGATCTGGGTCCAGCCACTTTGACACGGTCAAGTCATTCCTTTTTCTTGCTGGTTTATTCAGTTGAACTGGCACTCTTTCTTTTGGTTAACTTTTTATTTTAATGAAAGATAGTGTAATTCAATAACGATTTATGATGAATCTGTTCAGTTTTCTTAATCGCCGCTCTTGTTGACAGAGGGTATAATAGTATTAGCAGGCATACAATAATCTAAGTATAAATAGTCATTAAATAAGGAATACCTATAATTCCTTAACCAGTATCTGCAGATCTGTTCAGCTAACATTTAGTCCAAGTATATAAAGATACAAATTTTCCAAATGATATTACAAGCATTAAAAATTTGGAAACTCCCCATCTTAAAATTATAATTTAAATATACACCAAATTCGTGTTTAACGCTTGGACTAGGTTCCTGAAAAAGTGAACGTTATTCAAACATGGGGTTCGTGGGATATCCAGAAGGCATATGTTGCTGTATTTTAAGATGTTAATGAGCGTTAATGAAAAAAAAAACGTAAACATTATTTCAAACGAAGTTACAAAAAATGATTCAGTGTTAATCAAGAATGTGGTGTACGAGACTGACGTTAAAAAATAAAAAACTGAAAAATAAGATTAAGAAACCAAAACCTGATTTTAAAAAAATATATTGTAGACCTCGTAAATTCTTCAACAAAAAGCACTTTTAAATAAAATTACATACAACACTTCCTAACCTGTACTGTCTAAGTACTGAAACATATTTTGTATGCAGTTTTCTCCCCAGAAACTTTTAAAAAACTGGGTGAAACGAAGAAATAGCTGTTGTAGACCACAAAATTAGTAAAAACCTTTAAATTTAATTAGCCAAAAAGTGAATGAAATGAGCCAGGTAGCTCAAAAAAGAACCTGGAGAGAGTAAATATTGTTCTTAAGGAAAGAAGACATATCACGTTCTTCTTATCAATAACTGATGCAATAAAACTGGAAGTGCATATGTTAAGATAAATCCCACAAAGTTTTTTACATTCTTAACACCTATTGATTTGAGAAAGTGGCATTACAATATATCTGTATGACATAAATGATTACAATTATTTGGCATTTATTGAAACGTCTTAATTATTTTAAAATTACATCTAAAAAATTCTTTTGATGATGAAAAAAAAATGATAATTTTTATGATTTAAGTATTTTTAATACCATAATTGCTGCCTATCAGAGATTCTCTTCAGTTCACATTTTGATAAAATTATTATCTTAAAAGTATTAATCATTTTACAGAATAACTCTCTAAACTGAAGAAATCAGGGGGAGGGGGGATTTAAAAGATAAAACTAAATTCCAAAGAAATATTTTGACTTTTTCAAAATCATTTCTGGACAAAATAGTTTAAAATCTCTTTTAAAAAATCGTTTTCTAACTTGCTTCAACTCTTTTGAAGTTCAACGATGCAGTTCTTCCTCTTCAGATTCTCCCTGCTTGTCTAAAGCGTTCAGTCAATTCATTTTTTTCTGATAACATGAGGGTCAAAGGCATTTCACGATAATATGAGGGAAACTTTTTAAGGTTATTGATGATAGTGCTTAATAAATGAGCTCGTTCAACTTGGATACCAGGTGCATCAAACTGTACATGAGTAAAGTGTATGTGCAGATGATAATACGATGGCAAGTAATGTATATATATTCTCAGTTGGCTAGAAGGCACATTGTACTCCTTCACAATTTCTTCCTATGAAATTAAAAAAAAACAAAATAACAACTTGCATTACATTCAAACAGTGAAACGGCAGATTTATAAATGCAAATTCTCATTATCAATACATGTACATTAAAAATTTGATCATAAATTTGAAAAAAAAAAAGAAATAAAAAAATAGCTGTATATGATCCAGTGAAAGTTGGAGTGGGTGGAGCTTAGCAGTTCTGAACTGTCTAGAGAAAAATGTGATCATGCGATTGATCATCCTGATTTATATTAATTGTAACAATTTTATTTTTCATTTCGAAGTCAAATTAAGTTCCGTTGCACTTTTAAATAAATGTAAAAAAAAAAAAAAAAAAAAAAAATTGGGAATGCAATACCTTATCCTGTAATTTTAATTATACATTTTTAACTTAATACTAAAGTCTTTAATAAAATGATCATATACATAACATACTCTATTCATCAAATTATTTAAATACTTAAATCCTAAATTAATTGAACCAAGATACTGTAAATTTTTCTCTTCTTGAATTTAAATCTATTTTTGTGAGAATCTATACTGAATTATAGCCACCCTTCGTCACTATAACTGCTATTAGGCATCGTGGCATGGATGTAAGAAGTGCGCGGTATGTGTCCGATTGTGTGGCAGTCCATTCTGTCATAGGTGGAGGGTCCAGCTGCCGTACATGACGATCAAGGTGCTCCTGCAGATGTTCAATTGGATTGATGTCCAACGAATTAATGAGCCAATAGAGCACTCGAAAGTCCGAGTATTCCTCGAACCAATCCAGAAGGAGACGTGCCTTGTGGCAGGATGCATTGTTCTGCTGGAACACACCATCACATTGGGGGAACATCGTGAGCATGTACGGATGCATCTGGTCCGCTACGATTGACAGATAGCCACGGGCATTCAAATTGCCCTCTAGACGTATCAAAGGACCTAACTGCTCCAACAGAAGATCCCCCGCAAATGCACACTACCCCCACCAGCCTGTTTTCAGCCCACAATAGCCTCCTGCAGTCTCTTTTCATGGCGTTCACGACGCACTCGCCATCGCCCGTCAATCTTATGGAGCAAAAACCTTGACTCGTCGGTGGTGACCACTTTAGCCCACTCGTCTCTGGTCCAATGGCAGTGCTCGCGTGCAAAGTCCAGGCATCTTTGACAATGACCCTTAGTCAACATGCAGCAACCATCCGTCGACTGTTCAGGCCCATCCGTAGCAGGGTGCATTCAACAGTAATGTCGGATACACGGCTGTTGGCACCACTGTTGAATCTGGTGGTCAATTGATGGACTGTGGCTCTCCTGTCACCTTTTACAAGTCGTCGTAAGCACCGCTCACCCCGTTGGTCGATGACTCGTGACCCTTTACAGTGATGGCGTTGGGATGCGATTTCTCTCCCTGCTGTCCACTCTTTGTACACCTTCACTAAAGAATTTCAAAAATTCAAAATTTTTAGTGCCCAAGTAAACTTTTGGGGGCAGCAGTCCTATGAAGACAGAGTCTATGTGCGTGTATTGAAAAATACTGGATTTTTGAAATTTTGACATGGGATTCTTAAAGGCCATTAAAAAGTAGAATAGGAATGTCTGTAAGACCCTATCTCTTTGTCTTCATCGATAAAGCTGGGTTCAAAACTTTAAAAGTTCCACACTTTCTGGACCTCTATCTCCTAAACTGTTGGATCAATTGAAAAGACACCAAGAATAAAATATTTCTCGAATATTGTGTCCAATCTGAATATACCATTAAAAATAAAAAATTTTAACTAACGAATTTCCCCCGCGAAATAATTCATTTTTGATTTTGGACATTTTTTTGTACAATGCTTAGTTTCAGAGATATTCAGTTGTCTCACGATAAACACCTCACCCTATAAAAAAACACATCATCATCAGAGTCGAATAGGCATTATGCATAATCGATAAAATGAAACCAAACATTTGTAGAATTTCAGTAAATACTTGATTAGCAACTCCTATGTATTGAAACAAAAATTAAATAAATAGTTTGAGAAAAGAGTAATATAAACACGTGAAAAAAGTAAACACTGTCATGTGACTGCAAATGCTTCGTGATTGGTTGTGATGTTACATTTCAGTAGCAGGCATTCAGATCCCAGGCAAAATCTATGTCACGTAAGTGTTTTGCTATTCAGCATTATCACCATAATGCTCAAATTAGAACCGGCATTTTGTATGGGACAGTCGAACGAACTGCCACTAACAGATTCTGCAATGAACGATAGCTTTTGCGTTGTGAATCATGTGGTAGTAAAGAAATGAAGTAACCAACCATATTTCGTATATCGACTAGGCCATGATAAAATAAATGTTTTATATGCTTTGTTGAATGGCATGTAAAGCAATGGGCCCCTTTCTGAAATGGTTAACGTTAAAAACCGTATTATAAAATTAAATATTATCAGGGTGTCTAGCAAAACAATTTCGTAAAATTCCCCGACTTTTCCCGATTGATCACGTTATTTTCCCTGACCATAAGCAGCAAAAAAAAATCTATCTTGATAGAATATTATTGATATTTTTCAAATTTTTCGTTTCTATTTCGCATTTTTTTGCTGATTTTGTAAAATTCAGATTTTTTGTAAAATTCCCTGACTTTTCCCGGTTGCTAGTCATCCTGTATTATAATATCTTTATTATATTGTTGTTATAACTTTAAAATTTATAATTAATGTTGTATATAACTTTTATTAATATTAACAAAAATTAATATTAATGTAATTTTCCCATTTCAGATCTGGACGGAGATGAAGGGATAGGTTATGTGAAGGTCAAGAAAGAAGGGTTAGTTGGTTGGTTTGGTTTCTTTGGTATTAACGTCCTTTTCAACTGCCATGGTCATTTCAGGACGGTGTTATAGGGGCCAAGAAAGAAGGGAAAGCATTTCTTGTAAAATGTAAAACATGCCCAGAACATAAAACTACATTGAAAAACTATACGGTCACATTAACTTATTTATTGTGAAGGCACTTATTGTTAATAACAAATATAGGCAGAGCTGCTTACAACTATTTGGTCAGCTGTTATATCCTTTCAATACTTGATAAAATATCTTAGCTTCATCATTATTAACTAACATGAATTAACAAATCCTAACATAACATTCTGAAATCTGATATATCCCATGTTATTGTATAATCAATATTTCCACATGCTGAAATGATTCTGGCACACGAAAAGATACGAATAATTCTCTTTCATCTCTCCAAACTGTAACGAAACCACACAGTTCTTAGTTTTGGATCATTTGGAACAAACATGACATGCGTTATCTGGTGTATTTATCGTCATACTTGTACAGCTTTGCACAATACATCGTTTGTACCCCATTCTTTTCTTTTCATTGCTTTAACAACGTTATCCTTTGTTGGCCAGATTATCGCGATGTTTACTGAAACATGGCCTCACAGGAGAGAAGGAGCTTCAGCCGAGAGGAAAAGTTTAAAAGTTAATTGTGAGAGATTAACTCGTCCAAAAAAATCTGAAACATTTTATACACGTTCATTTTGATCAGAACCATTTAAAAACATTATAATTAAAAAAAAAACATGCATAATACCTATTTAATACAGAATCAACATTCAGTTTGCATTAATATTAACTGAGACAAGGCTGAAGAGGCATGGGGTTAGCTTTATTATACCACTGTCTAAGTACAATATATCATAATATCACAGTTATCTAAGTGAATGCCTTTGTATAAGTTTCCCATTTGTAAGTGAAAAATTGTACAGGATATGGCAAAATAATGGAAACAACTTGTAATGTCTCGTTATACAATTTTAGTTTTACGAGTTGTTTTTTTTGGCATGTTGGACATGCTCATTTATTATTTTTTATGCACACAATCACCAAAACGACAGGATGCGATCCACAGAGACTCCTAGGGCATCATCCATCATTGTCTGGTGCAGAATTTGTACCAGCGACAAGACGCCTCAAAATCGACAGAATCAAAATCGACAAAGATGTGTACCTCCATGAAATTTTGAAGGCCACGGTCCTATTGCGGGCTCAACAGCACTTCAGCAATGAAGCACAGACTTTTCAACAAGACTCGGCACCGACTCGCAAAGCGAAAAGAACGCAGAAATGGTGTAAGACCAATTTACCAGATTTTATCACATTCCAAGAATAGCCACATTACTTCCCAGATCGTAACCCGATGGATTACACTGTTTGGTCCATTTTAATGCCAGGGTCTATGCTAAGCCTCACAAAACTTTGGGAGTCATCGAAACAATTGCTGCGCCAAAAATTTCAAGAAACTTCTGGGACTACTTAGAAATTTACTTAACCGACTGATATTATGAAACACCATTAACATTATTTATTGTTGCTGCTTTGAAGTTGGTTGTTCCCATGATCAGTATGATTAAAAACGTTTGTCTCCCTTATTTTGCCACACCCTGTACCATACGACAGCTATAACATCTAATGGAAAAAAAGAAAAATCTTACTTACAGTGCCCTTATTCAAAATATTCTCCAAAAGAGGCAGATGCTCTTCAGTTAGATTTCTTAATGAAGTGAGTCCTCTTTTGTGGGGAAGTGCAATTACATACAAATCGCTCAATTGAGCTTGGTTCCATTTGATATCGGGCAGCAAGATAAACCCGGTTTCTCTATCTGGATCTTCAAATATTATCCGATCGGTTTCAGCTTTGTGATCCAAAATATTATACACCCACTATATTGAAAATATTTATAAAAATAATAAATAAATAAATTAAAAGGGTGCTTCCAATCTAAGGAATCAAGAAGTTTTTAAGGTTGAAGAGAATGTTTTTTGTTTTAAACAGAATTATATTAAAAAAAATTTAGGTAGTATCTAAATAAAAACATGAACTTGACAAATGGAATGATGTACCTAAAAACCATATAAAATGAACAGGAACAAATAAGATTGATATGTGTACATTACTATATTTCTATTTTTGCATTAATTTAAGCCATTTCGTTCTGTTGGCACTCTAACAGGTTTCTTTTTATTGTTAGAGTTTAATTTGTTACCTTTACAGTTTTTTTTATTATTCTACGACGCTCTCTGGATTATTAAGTAGCGGAAGAATGGAGCACTTATTAGTTTCACATGTCTGCCTGTCTTCTTCATACAATGCATTTTTTGAGGTAGAAGGTTGAAATTTAGAATGTAGCTTACTACAGGCATGTCCACCTTCACTATTTAGTTTGGTTTGGTTTAGATTGGCCCACTGGGGTCCGAGTTTCAGGGGGTGGGTGTTAGAGGGAAGCAAAAGGTCTACATGTATTTAAATATGTAAAGAAGTGAAGCCTGTTTCACAATTAGAGTTTGTGGGCAGGAAACAGGCGGATGCGGAGCCCGCACAGCAAGATGAAGATTTTCTGCATGGATTGCCGTTTCACATTAGTGGAAATCATCCGCATTGCTCTCTGCAACCGCTCTGCAGGCGGATTTTCAATTCAAGCTGGTTCTGAAATTCAGCGGATCCAGAACTGCTTCAACTGATCAGAAAACGTCTGGTTTCGGCGCATCTTTGTTGCCGTATTGAGTGATCAGAAAACTGTCGATGTGAAGTTGACATTTGTGAATGTAATTTAAAAAATACACTACCCTATCAAAAGTCATGGGACAACCCTGATTTGCATGAAAACGAGACATTCCTTTGCAATTTCACTGTTGGCATTCTTCCCAGCACTACATAACAGAGAGTATGCTATTATGAGGTGATGCTTGCGTGAATGCTGTAAGAATGTCTCAAAGAGCTTTCAGACTTCCAAAGAGGTACAATTGTTCGGTGCCATCTCGCAGGCAAAACTGTTAAGAGTGACAACATTGGACTCTGGATCAATGGCGAATTGTTGAATGGAGTGATGAGTCCTGCTACACCATCTAGCAATCGGATGGACGGGTTTGGGTATAGTGAACGTTATCTGCCAAGCTGTGTTGTGCCCACGGTGAAGTCGGCGGAGGGTCGGTGATGGTGTGGGGGGTACATTTCATGGTATGTTTTGGGTGCAATCGTTTCTGTGGACAGACATTTAAACACAGAGCGTTACCAAGGCATTCTGGACAATGCAGCACTCCCATCTCTCTGGCAGCACTTTGGCAATGACCCTTTTCTGTTTCAGCACGATAACGCACCTTGCCATAAAGCAGGAGCTATAGGCACATGTTTTGATGAAAAGGGGGTTCGAGGACTTGACTGGCCTGCCCAGAGCCCCAATCTGAACCCCATCGAACATCTGCGGAACGTGTTGGAATGTCAATTCTGCGCTTGCACGGAACGCCTGAAATCCGTGACCAAACTGCCCAAGACACTTATGGCAGAATGGCGAAAATTACCTGTCGGAACGTATCAAAAACCTGTGGACCGTATGCCCCAGAGAGTAGCAGCTGTGACAGCAGCAAAAGGTGGACCAACAAGATACTAAAATATGTATATTTTTGAGTGTTTCTATTAAAGTGACGGTGTCCCACGCTTTTGATAGGATAGTGTATTGCTGTCAAAAACAGCCTTCACCTTTGAATGCAACGAAGGTCGCTGCGAGACGCCATTTTGTGTGACGTTGATCTTGTTTGGGAATGAACCGATACGAAGACAGTTATTGCGTCCGCGCTTTTAATTGTGAAATGGAAATGGAAAGTTGTTAAATCGCCCGCTTCGCGAGCAGAAGCACTAATATACGCTTCCTTGGCAGATCTGCTGGGGCTAATGTGGGAGATTTAATTATGAAACAGGTTTGAAATACGATATGCAGAATCCTCTAGGCAAGATCTACATTACTATGAAGTATGGGCCAAATTGTCCCAATGGGGTCGGAGTTGTGGGATTGACTTGGTCTTTAGAACTATGGCAAACGTACGGCATGTGATATACCAATCGATCAAAAATGATGAGAAACAAAAGAAGACAGAATTCATTTTCATTTTCTAAATACTACATTGCAGAAAATCAATTAGAAACACAACCTCAGTGAAGTTAAGAAACATCAGGCACGGCTAGTCACTGGATGGGTGACCCCCCGGCTGCTGCGACCATCTTAATCCAGTCGTTAATACAGGTCCATCCAGAGACCCAACTCCTCGGCCTTTGGCCATACAGGCCCTAGATGGACATATTGGATTACAATCAATAAATTAAAAAAAATTCTTTAATAATAATAATGCTTTAATAAAAGGGTAATAATAAATTATCTCAGGGCTTCTGCTACTTTCCTATACCTTCTTCGGGAGGATTAATTTTTTGTTTACTTTTAGCTTCAAGAAAAAAAATCATAATTTTCCAGACTTTTGTTCTTCCCTCTAAGATTAACTTCTGGGCAGTTTCTTGATTGGAAGTGAATGGTGCAATAAATGGAACTATAAGAACGCTTTTAAAGAATTTCTACATTACAGCCTTTTCACATTGCTTTTGTACTTTTTCACGAACATTTAGTACATTTTCACAAACATTTAGTACGATTTAATTCATATTTATAATAAAGGGGTCTAAATTTAAGAACAATTATAGGCAATGATCAATTTTTTTGTGCATTTACATAAGTAAACAAGTATTGAAGCAGATTTTACACTATCGCTGGATCCATTAGCCAATCAGATGCAGCCATGAACATAGCTAAAAAAAAGTTGCTTCAATATTTGCTTACATATCTTTCCTGTATCTTTGCAGTTTTCTACTTCAGATATCAGTAGTTTGCTGCTTCCATGGAGGTCTAATACTATTTAAATCTAATCAGTTAGTATTAAATTTCATCTGCTTCACATGTTAATTTGTTATAATTTACTGTGCGAACCCATCTTGTCTAGGTTGCCTGTTGGCAAGGCCGACTAGTTCTCGACACGATCGAGACCTCGAATCCTCTCGTATTACAAGAAAAATTGTCTGGGTGAGGTCTAAAACCCTCACCAGTGAGAACAGTTAGCGAGAATTTCTCAGTGAACTAACAGTCTTTTTCTCGGTTAGGACCAGAGACAAGGTTGCTTTCTCTTCTGGTTAAGACTAACCGGTTAGGCATAGGGGCACTAACTGCAGCTGCATTTTCGACCATGTTAAAATGACGTCAGTTTTCTCACTGGTTACATTTTCTGACCATAGCCTCTGATTCATGAGATATTCATGAGTGAATGATTGTCTATAATTGATCGTTGTCTTTAATTGTTCTGTAAATTTAGACAGTTTATTATAAATATGAATTAAATGTTTGTGAAAATGTACTAAACGTTTGTGAAAAAGTACGAAATGTTCGTGAAAAAGTACGAAAGCAATGTAAAAAAGCTGTAATTAAATAAATATATATACACTGGTGACCAAAAGTTTGAACCAACCAGCAATGTCAAGAAAACTGAATTTATACGAAAACTGTATACATTGCAGGACCGTCCTGCTGCTAAATCCATGGTTTTTGCTTAAACTAGACTTTGCACAAATGGATGAACACATTGTGAAGATCATCTTTATACTGAGCTGTTGTGCAATGTCCATCTATACTGTGAATCTTCAACTGTCCGTTGCTTCCAATGGCACCCAGAATCATCACTCCACTACCACCCATTTGCCACTTAATTCGCAGTGGAACATGTGTTTCTTTATCACGATGCTCTTCATAAGAAGCTATATTATCAGGACCATCCAAACCGATTCGTTTTTCATCAGAAAACACAACCAATTCGAAGTCTTGTTTTCACGCAGATGTGTCTTAGCAAACTCCAGTCTTTCCTGCATGTGTTTCTGTGTTAGTGGCAACTTTTTGGGTATAATTTCATAGGCAAAGTTCTCAGCACGTAGTTCGCTGCGAATTGTTCTTCTTGAGGCAGCAAACTTGTGGTGTTGACTACATGCCCAGATGTAATATGTCTAACATGTCTCTTAATTTTTGATTTGTCTCTTCGCGTCAGTGCACAAGGTCGTCCTATTTCCATCCTATTTTCCAATTAACATTTTTAACAATTCTGATAAAGATTTGTAGTTCACACGGGAGATTTCAGAAACTATTTGAAGTTTGTAAATTGCTTGTTAAATTTTCTAATTCGCTCTCATTGGCTTTCAGTTAACATAAGATGGTTTTAGTGCTCACCATACAACACGATGACTTGTAATATGCAAATTTTTTGCATGTTTGTGATGTTGTTCCAAACTTTTGGCCAGTCTTATTTTGATTTAATGTAATAAAAAAGCAAGAACGCAGAAATAAAGTTGTTTCTTCCCTGAATATTGTTTCATGTTTACTTAGAGTTGTAGGTGTAAAATATTTTTGGTATAAATTCATTTTTTCTTGATTTTGCTGGTTGGTCCAAACTTTTGGCCACCAGTGTATATAAGGGGAGTAGAAAGAAAGCAGGCTAATGAAATTCAAACCAATGAAACAAGAACATAACTCGTAAAACGATTTTCAAATATGCTGAAAAGAAGAATATAAATATTTGTTGTTTAATATTACAGTCATATTTTATATACAGCAATGGCGAAAACTGCATGTCAATTTACGTATTCGATTGCAGGGTTCACACGAATCTTTCCAAACACGCGTGAAATGAGAAATGAAATGCTCGCACGTCTAAATGTTTCAAACTTATTCGCCTATGTTCTTTCCACCGCTATAGCTATTCATCCTTTCTTAATCAAAGTAACCATTCATCCCTTCTTAATCATTGTTGCAAAGCATTGTCGGGAAAAATCTTGTAAGCATTCCAAGGAGCTTTACCTGTGACGCAGATGTGATTTTAAATTTCAATATTTCACTTTCACTTGGTTTAAATAAACAATAGAAATACCTTTGATTCTATCCATACTCACATCATTTATAAATATAGGCCTAACTTTAATTAGCCATTTTTAACAACAGGCCCAACATTAATTAGCCATTTTTAACAATAGGCCTAATATAATTTAGCCATTTTTAACGTTAGGCCTAATATTAAATAGCCATTTTTAACAATAGGCCTAACGCTATATAGTCATTTTAACTATAGGCCTAACATTAGCCATTTTTAACAATAGGCCTAACATTAATTAGCCATTTTTAACAATAGACCTAACATTAATTAATCACATTTTACAATAAGCCTAACAGCACTGAATTTTAAAACGAAATGAGCACGTGCTTCGACAAAGCTTCACTATGGGCACGTGCTCCAAGCTGCCATCAACAATGCTTAAGTGATAAACAAAAAGTAACACTGTGTTCACTTATGACTCGTCGGTACGAATCAACTGATATATTACATGCCCTAAGTTCTTATTCTTAACATTAGTGCACGTGCCTGAAGGGGCCCACAAGAGCTCATCAAAAGTTGATATATCGCAGTTGAGTTCTTCCATTTTCACTTTATCGTGCAAACGATGGCCGGCCAGACACAAAGACATTGATTATGCTTGTATTCATATATATAGCTTTAGCTAAAGCTCGTAATAAGGGCTCATTTTAGTACTTTTTGGGGTCATTTTCTCGGATGTAGCATTTCGAAATTCGAAAAGAATGTCATATTCGTCTTGTGCTCATCATTCCCGTTCGAATGACATATTACATGCCTTATATTGCCAATAAAAAAAATTAATTGGGGGGTTTGGGCCTCAATATTCACGTGTCTGTTAGACCGATTTCAATCACAAACTAATCAGGTGAGCTCAGGAAGGGTCTCTATCGAACAGCGAAAAAAGAACTTGAAAAAGTTAAAGCATTCTCGAGAAATCGTCGGACATACGGACGGACAGACAGACAGACACACAAACAGAGCGAAACCAATATATGCTTTTCAGCATATAATAAGAGGAGGATGTATAGACAGATCTTCTACTTCTGGTGTGTGTTATCGATCATACAGGGTGATTCAGTCAATTTCTGACCATTTCACTCGAATGACATGCATTAGGGATAAATAACTGAAAGAATATGAGCGCCATATCGAATTTCTAAATAGTTGGAGTTTGTATTGTTGCAACGGCGCTGCATGAAAATCGTATTGATGAAAAATGGCACCCGCTTTATCAACAGAGCAGAAATGCAAGGTTGTCGAATGGTATTTCGAGACAAAATCACCTGCAACCGCGCAAAGAAAGTTCCGGAAGAAGTATAAGTGTTGAGACGCACCAGGCAGGCAAGCAATCATGGATTTTGTCAAGCAATTTCGTGCCACTGGATGTGTTACGAAAAATGGAGACTCGTCTCGCCTACTCGAGACGCGATTCCTCTGTCAGCTCAAATGGGTCTCATCAAAGACTCCACAGCGACTGAGACCTGATTTTACAGAGTCATGATTCGGGCCTGAGCATATCATCAAGACTTTTCCATGGGAATAAAAACTCTGAACTGCCTAAAATATCATACTGAAATGCTAAGTTTGTAAACATTAATGGGTCAATACACCATAGTACTGAAATGGTCAGAAATTGACTGAATCACTCTGTAGTAATATTCTAATTAACAGTTTGTAATACTTACGATAAGATATTTATGTTTAAAGCAGGACCTCACAGCTTTAAATATTACATAATCTCCTGTAGAAAGAATTTACAATCTAGTAGTCTATAGATCTTTACTACCTTTTTACCTGGTGGTTAATTACATTTCTGACCCCTATTATGGAGACATTCAAAAGAAATAAATAAAACATCATCTAAAACAAACAATATCATCTCTAAATGGCAATAAAACCAATTTCATTAAATCATTATTAACAAGTCCAATAATCTAATATGTAACTGTTCTTAATAAAAATCCTGTAAAAGAAATTTTATTATTGGGTCGTTTAAGTATTGGCCAAATTTGATGGAAAGACACCAGAAACGAGGAAAGTAATATATTTTATTAAGTGAAATACCAGTATCTGTCCTCAGCAGCTATGCACTGCAGCCATCGTGTTGGCAATGAAAAAATACCACAGTGACAGAAGCCTGCATTACAATGGCTGCGTTTCAAAAACTGAGGAAATAAAGGTCAAGATTTTCAGTTTCAAAAACTGGAAACATCTCGAAATATCGTGTCCGTGGCTCGAATTTAACGTCACGTCCAGTAGATGAAAAATAGGAGACGATGATAACTGAAACTAGTCTGATCTCGAAAGCCCCGCTAATGTCATCGACACATCATACATTGTTAAATCATCAAATAAAGGCATTTTAATCGTACTTCTACCAATAATAATCCCTAAATTATGACTTCTTATGATCATGTAACAATGTAAGACATTTCGGTACACAGGCTTTCTTTCTAGGTGTTGGTATAAGTTGCATTTTCAAAACTCAAGCTAAAGCGTGAAGTTTTCAACGACGCTGTGGTAGTTTTTTTTGCCGCGAGTTTTGAAACACTGCTAATTTTTTAAAAAAACTGGTGACAGCAATAATTACAGCATCTTGATCAGTGAACTCTTTGTCCCGCAAAAAAATTATCCTAATTTTCGTAACACTTCTAATGCTGTCAATTAAGGTTGAAAAGTAGTATAGATGCATTCACAGCAGGCTATTGGCTACTCGAGACCTTCATTCTTCAGGCTCGAGAGCCTGTACAGGCTGCAATGCAAGGTAAGATCATTCGAGAGGTAACTGCGAGCTATTTGCAAACAAAATCGTTCGTGAATCACGACTCCCGAAGGGCAAGCTAACTCCTTACCAGCTCCCATTGAACATTGAAGAGTTGTTTAAAAGTGTTTTTTTTTTTTAAGTGCCTTCACCAGCCAGCTGGCATTAGCCGGGTACTGACTTGAGCAAGCAGTCTCGTGAGGCAGATGCTCGGTCAGGATGTGCCTGGCCTGAGCCATGTCGAGTCGGTTTTTGTCAATGCTCAAAGGTGCCTCAGAACGAATGCCTTGCACACTCAAGACGCTTCTATCTTGCCTCACTCGCTCGTGCTTTGGAGAAAGAGAAGGTTTTAAAGCTCATCGAACTATACGTTTTCTTTAATGGACTTTGGGATTCACAATGCGTAGAATATACAAATAGCGGGCTAAGGGAAGACAGAGTAATAAAATTTGTTTCATTCTTAAGTATTTACAAGTGATAGAGTGCTTCAAATTTACTCTCGGACATCTGTGTAAAATTTTTTTTCTTCATCAAAACACAATTCTTTAAATAATTTCTTTCCATGTTGCAATCTGTATTCGTAGATTTTTCTCGCCTAAAAGCACTTAAGATTTTTTTCTTCTTTTCTTTACAAGATGAACTAATATAAACGCAGAAGCTGCAACGGCTATCCGTATGTGCGGTCTGAAATGAGAGTAATAAAATGCTCGGCCGGCTTGTGGCTCGTGCTTGCCTCGCGAGGCAAACGTTTGTGCATTTTTCGTGAAACCGAGGCTGCCCCCACATCAACATGTGTCTACACGGCATAAACGATCCACATTGGCAAATTTCTGCCTTGGTGCTAGCACAGTGCTAAATCCAGCCTGATTAATGTTAACTATCTGCACATCGTGCAACCAAGGTAAATGAAATTTTTACTAATTTAACCATCACTGCTTAGCTACCTACTATGACTAAATAGAAAAGGGGGTATATACGAGTTCGTTAGAGGGGGGTCTGGGGGCACAGCCCCCAGTCTTTAAAAAGTAAATTCATTTACCTTGGTCGCATGATCAGTCATCACGCGATGTACAGATAGTTAACATTGACCTCTGGCCCTGAGGATGGGAGTCTCGGGAGAGATTTATTTTTGAGCAACAAGTTAATTTATTGGTATCTTTTAAAAATTTACAAACAATTGTAACTTCTTAGCACTAGTAGCTAGTCGTTCAAGCTCACTAGAGTACCTCCCCATAATGAAGAAAATTTTAATCCAGCAATGGCTCCTTCCCCACCTTTATCAGATAAGACTCTTAAAAACCGATTTATTAAACTGTACAGATTAAGTAACAAAAAAAAAATAAAAAAAAAATTAAAATTTGAAAAATTTGTCAGCATTTCGTTGAAATTTCAGACATGAAATGTTAAGATGTAAATGTTTTACCTCGTTGGTGAGATGTTGCACATGTTTCTTAATGTAAGGATAAGTTATGTTTTCGTAATCTTCTTTGGTCTCTTCGTAAAGACGAAAATTCTGTGCGGAATACTTAATCACGTGAGTTTCTGTTGCCGGATGAATGAGGGTCACTTTTACACCTGTCCAAGATACGAAAAGAGAGTTTTAAAAACTTTGATCGAACGCAAGTGGTCGATGTTTTTAATACTTACGTACAATTACATAAACGTATATACAAAATAACATCGGTTGTCATTAACGAAATTTTTCCCCTCATTAAAAAAAAAGACAAGATAAGCGAATTTTTTTCCCCCCTTTCCTTCCCCAGCCATAATTCGCACCATTAAAATTGTCATCCCACTTAACTGTTCAACTCAGGTAAAGGGTAAGCGGCGTACGTCCCGTAAATATCGTTCTGCATGTTCTGCTTTAATTTGCAGGTCGCCGAGAGCATGGAGCCAAGATTTTCGCTTTCGAACGGCGCCTTCTCCAGTATGACGATCGCATCGCCCGGCTTTTCTCTGAAAGTGCCCTGCACGCATACTTTTTTTGAAGTTGGGTTTTCGTTCAGCACTTGCGTCACAGAAAAACCATCGAACGAGAAAAGGTTTCTGTGTACAGATTCTAATACCGGACTTTCTTTGCCGTCCGTCGTAGAAGAATCGGGCGAGTTACTGTGCCTACGTCTTTTCACAGGCGGTGGCGTGCATTCGGCCATTTTTAAAATGCTAATTTTGGAGATACCGGAAACGTGATTGGTTAATAGGATTGGGCAATCCAGATCATGTGCAAATATTACCCAATCGCATTTGCTCTATGATAAACGCTGTGCCCTCCCTCTTAGAGATAAGGAACAGTTAAGGAAGATTTTAAAATTAAAAAAAAAAAAAGAAAAAGTTCTAGAAGCTGGTCAGAAAGCGGGAAATTGCAGGCCAAATTTCTACGAGGGCTGTTATTTGAAGGATGGAAATCTGTAAAATTTCTAAGTTTAAACGAAATTTAGCACGACTCCAATGGCAAAGCCAAAAGGAAAAAATATATATATAAATATAAATATATATATATATATATAAAATAAACAACAAACCCTATCAGTCGTTATCTATCAGTAAAAACATACTGATTGTTGTTATCTACTGACAATAATCTTCTGTTGTTATCTATCTAATGATTGATTAAAAAAAAATGATGTATAAAAGCAACTATGATAAGCAAGTTCCTCACTGGCCCTCACTCAAATCCTAGATCCACAATTTGAGTAGTACAGTGTCATGAAGCTGAATATTACAATAAAAAACAAAATGTGGATAATAATATTTCATACAACAATATAAAAAATAAAAAAAAAACTCTTTAACCGTAACAATACAATATTTCAAAAAATAAATACCTCGATAGGTATTTTGGAAGCAAAAGCTACCATCAATTAGCAGGTGGATGAGCGAGATAAGGAAAAGACCTCGTTAAACAGGATGAGGACAAAGTCTTTTCCTGATAAAGAAAACTAATAAAAATTATATAAATTTTTTTTTTAAATACCATTCTTAAATAAGCGCACTAAAAAGTAAAAAAAAACTTGTGTGTCGCAGGACACCCAGCCGAAGTGAAACTTCAAGTACATGATAATAGTCAGTGAAAAATATTGGATGATGCAATCAGTGAAAAGGATTATCTACTAATAATGATTAAAAACACAATCATTTATAACATGAAAGATTTATTTTAAAAAAATCAAAGTATTTTATACAAATAAAAGTTTATGAGCTAGCAACAGCACAATGTCTTATTCTAAATGTTAAACTTGTTACAAAAGCTTTAGAGAAATATAAATGATGTTTTATAATATACTTTATTACATATAAACAAAAAACTAAAATGTGTACTTTTGACATTGAAACATGGTCTCCAGCAATACAATTAATTGTGCTTTTGATTAGATTAAATGATCTATATGTAATGAAAGCTCATGCCAAAATAAAATAAAAATAAAAAGTTGAAAATGCGTGTTATTGCATCATCAAGATTTCTGTCCAAGATTTCTGTCTGCGGGTAATTTTCCTTCCCCCGCCTTCTCCCCACTGCACATTACGTTAATCAGTTCCTTAAAGTCGAGTTACTAATTATCAATTCAACACTCTTAAAAAAAAAACAACAAAAAAAAAAAGAGGCACTTTACCATTTTATTTCCTTCGTTTTAATGTGACAATTTTCTCGATGTCAGGTAGAATTGTATTTTCTTTTCCCCGATAGGACACGATTGCATATTAAGCATTTAGAATCCGATCTGTGAACAATGAAAAAAAAAACAGATTCTCCCACTCCGGTTTAAATACTGGTTCAGTGATTTTATACTTTTTCGGAATGTGCGCCATGTTATGCGAGACGAAAAACAAGCAAGTATCAGTAATAAAAGAAATAATGCCTCATTTAATGGAGTCGCCCCCTAAAGTCTGGCAACACTGCATAGGAAAAATATACCCACCCCCCTCCTGAGTTTTGGACTATCTCCTTGGCTTTGCCCATGAGTTTTTCCCGCAAGCTTTTTATGTTGTACGCGGGCAGCGTGCACGATTTGGACAGCCCTGCATTACCAGAACAATGTTAATAAAAAAGGACATTACACGTGAGCATGCAGTGTATAATTATTCTCGTTCTGTTGCTATTTTTGTCGAGCATTAAAAAGTAGAATAGGAATGTCTCTAAGACCGACCTTCATCACTTTGCATGTTTATCTTTTGTAGCACATGTCTCAAAATACCATATAATGACAGATGAAGAAAACTCTTGGCCACAAAAGAATATTTTATTCAGCATATACGTATTTCGAACTCTTTGAGTTCATTATTCAATGCCAAGTATTTGGTAAATAACAAAACCTTATATAGGGAAGGAAGGGACCGTCTCTCCAATGAGGGCAGACTGTTGCCAGTAGCGGCCAATGGGAAGAGGGAAACTCCTTTTACAATTGAAAGCGCGGACCTAGGAGAAATACCCAAGAGTCCGTTAAAAAATTATATGGAAATTACAAAACAAAAAGCAAGGCAAACTTATACAAAATTATACAACCATATAATCAAAAGTAAGACGTAGAACTTAAGCAAAGGTTATTATAACCACTGTCGTTATCCACAGTGGTTTCCTGGTTCTCAAAATACCGTATGTTCATTAGATTTCACAGAGTAAACTTCTGAAATCGGGTCCATCATTTTGACTTCCCTGTAAAAACCAGGGAGGGGATGCAAATTGCCAAGAATATCTCCCATTGGTTAAGCAAACTCCAATAATTGATGAAAAACTTCAATAGTCATTAACGACCCTTCCGCTTCCCAAGCAAATATCTCTCATTGGTTAAGCCATGGCTTAACATTCACTCGATACTGGCCATTCTTTTGATGTAAACAATTTAAAATTATGTCCTCCAGTTGAAAAAAATAGTCATCTTGACCCCTTTGAAAGCATATTTTAGGTTAGGTTAGTCCAGACTAAGATCTGGACTACATGCTGGCCAGTCTAGGAGTCTGAGATCACGTAGCACTGTTGGGTTAACAAGGAATGGCAAATGGGGGTACTATCGTGCTGAAGAACAATATCAGGGTCATTCAATTAGTGTTTTAATGGCAATATGTTTTTCCCTAAAATGTCCTGATAGTAGTCCGCCCTTGATTTTGTGCTAACATATGCAACACTCGATTTTCACTCTGCAGAGAAAGCCGCCCAAATCAGAACAAATCTTCTTCCTTGTACATATCTTGAAAAATAGTCCTCTGTCTGTTTTTTCAAAGATATGTCATGCCAATAGAATCTAATACCATCGGGTCCATCTAGGTTAAATTTTTTTCTTCAGTGAAGATGACATGTTGATTGCACATGTCGGAATTTCCAACACATTGTTTGGCAAAGTTCTACCTAGTCTCCTTGTGCTTTGTGGTTAAGCTTGGCTTTGACTTCATTTTCAGGTAAACATGATTCTTGGAAGCATGAAGTGCGTGAAGTGTTGTTGTAGTTGACGTGATGCTGGAAGAGGTTGCTCCCGTAGTGGCAGATGCCATTCGGAGGATGGTAGATTTGTCTTTTTGCAGAAATCAGAGAAGGCCTTTCTGTATGAGGATGCTTGCCCTAACTGACAGGATCACTCAGGAAATTATGAACGACTGTTTTGGAAATAAAATATACAGGGTGTCCGAAAAGTTTAGCACTATGATGTATGTCACAGTCCAGAGGCAATGCATTAGATAGAACAAAAACATCTTATAGCAAGTAGATCGTGGGCTTTCCATTTCCAACCTCAAAAGTGACCTTCAAGGTCATCTTCAAGGTCATTCAAACCGTAACTTTTCCCTATCAGAAAAAGAAGAAAATTTTCAATCACAAACTTGTAGAGCACCCTAAAATTAGTCTAAATCCATGTTTACTTTAAGTCATAGGAAAGTTATGTGAGATAAATGAGGATGAAGATTGGTATGCTACTCGTCATCCCCCCCTCTCCCTCACACAAGAGTGGCACCATTTCTCACGCAAAACTGTAAGTTATTCAAAGTTAATTTGCATGTAGTTTCTTCACAGTCTCTATAAATTGTGCCGTCAGACCTTTTTCGTTGCTCTTCATATGACCTGAGTGTTGCTGCCACTTACTGTTCTGTATTAGTTTCATCACAGTTTCGTCAAAGTCGTTGAACTCCAATTCCAGTGTTTATTTGTTTTACGTATCTGCGTCACATCGATGTCTCGATCCATGTATCTGTAACAGAACAGACTTATTACGTTTTAATTTATTGTTTTTCATTGAAGTCTGACTAAGAACGTTACATAACTTTTGTTCGTTTCTGTTCGAGCTGTGCTTCAGCATTCGACAACGAGGGTGGCAACATTTGTTGCGTGTTTCTGATTACATCACCATTTTATTTTACATAAGAACTGACGTGCAGTTACCTGTAACATGATGACGCAATATCCACTGCATGAGATGGTCGACATGGTCTTCTACTATGGTGCAAGTAATGAGGGTATTGCTGATGCAAAAAGACTGTATGCAGAGCGACTTCCGACTCGACGCCATCCTCACTACAGAACACTCCAGCACATCATCAAAAGATTCCAAACCACAGGATCTGTTCAGCAGCTACCTCGAGAAGGTCTCCGAGGACTGCAACAAATGATGGAGTGGGTAATCCTCATACAAGTGTCCGAGCAATTGCACATGGTCTGGGTATTAACAAATCTTCCGTGTGGGACATTCTCTCAACACAAAACTTCCACCCATACCATATACATTGTGCCCAACTTCTGGAATTACGAGACTATGGTTCCCGTGCAGAGTTTGCGACTGGCTGCTCTGTCAAATTGATGATGGTAAGTTCGTAGGCAAGATTCTGTGGTGTGATGAGGCCCAGTTTTTACAAAACGGTACTGTCAATAAGCATAATCTACACTACTGGACATGAGTTGGTTCTGACGGCGAGGTAAACGCTGCTATTCAATCCTGGTGTAGACAACAACTCCGGAATTCCTCTCTGACGGGTTCACTCAAATAGTTACGCGTTAGCGCAATGCTTGGAAAGGAATGGGGACTATGTCGAAAAGTGAATAGTGCATTACATAGAGGACAAATGTGAGTATAAGATACAAAAAGAATTTTGAAAATCGGTTAACAAATAAAAAAATTACAGCCATGGAGACCTTATTTATCAATCGCCCCTCGCATGTTTTACCCTCCGGAGACCGCACATGTCGGCCTAAAGGCCATACTGGCTCTGGATAGGGTTATTGTACAATAGGGTAATAGTTTTTTTTAGCAAATAAATAAATAAATAAAATGTTTAACAAGAAAGGAAGAAAAGAAACTACTATTCCACATAAATGAATTTTATAAAATAAACTCATATGTATATTTCGGAGCTCTGCTTCATCAGTGAGAAAAACAAGTGACAGACAATAACTAACAAGACTGGTATATATAGCAGCGGTTGATAGGACCGTTATTCAGCAATCAATTAAATGGCTTATGCTTGGCTTTTTGAACAGATTCTAGAAAAGGTGGAAATTTCTCATCTTTAAGAGAATTTTAAAGCCATCTGACGAGAAATTATGGCCTCCTATAAATATGATCTGCAAGAGCAGATATACCGCGGTTTTCCATTTTTAATATAGAAGATATCCTCCTTCATTCTAGTTTTTACCCCTTCTTTTGAAGATCCCAGATAAAACTTATTGCAGGAGGAACATTCAAACTTATAAACCCCCAGGAAGGATCATCTGGGAATTCTGTCTTTTACCATGCCAAGCTTTTTTTCTAAGAGTATTTGAACTTTTGAAGGCCACTTTATAGTTGAATCTTTTGAAAATCCTTTTAAGACCTCTGTTAAATACAGGGTAGTATTTAATATTGTGGCTGATCCTATAATTTTGTCTGGGACTATATTCACTCTGAGATGGAAAAACTTCCACCTTCTCAGCACAGGATTCAGTCATTGCGAAACCCGATAGAAACTTTTTCGCGGGGCCCCTGCAGTTGCATTTGTGGGACCCTTCAATGTTATTGCAAAAAATTATTGAAAAACAGACGAGCAACCAGCTATTTAGAATGGAGCATCCATGTAGCACTTTAGGCCATATAGCACTTTTTTCTTCTTTTATATTGAATGATGAACAATTAGTACAAAAGGAGACTTGAAAAAGGGAAAATTCTTGGTAACAACTTTCTTGATCCTTGATAGTTAATAAATACAACTGAAAAATAAAATAATAATTAACAAATAACAAAATAATAAATCTATAAGTGTCTCTTCCTTTTCTCTTATAAATATCCATTCATTGATCCTTGATAAGCATACAATTTAGCTAATGACATAAAGGAGTAAAAATGAGTCATTAAATTTTTATTCTGTTTTTGTTTTTTGTTTTTTTTTAATTATTTTCGTAAATATTTTATAAACTCTTGAAAGTTTGCTGCCCCAGTGGATGCTCGTTTCCTTGGTGCCTAGCTAGTGCATAAGTTCAGATGTACTTTAGGGTTGTGTTACCATAATGCAACAAAAACCTGGATTCGTATATTATCTTCACCTTCACTCATTGTTTATAATTTATTGCATTAAAAAGAGATAAATCTATTAATGCAAAGCCAAACAAAAGCAACATACACTATCAGAAATTGTCCCGACACCTCTGTCATTAGTTGGAATGAGCAAGTTTGTAAATACTGATACACATCAGAGGATAACCCTGATTTGTGAATAAATAAAATACAGTAGAACCCTGTTAATACATGTTACAAGGGACTGAGCAAAAACTACGTATTATCCAGGATCACGTATTATCTGGGATTGAAAAACTCTATCGTTGTGTTACGAAATAAACTTGTAACACATATAGAACTAAATATTTTATTTATTTCCAGAATATTTATTATTTCAGGAAAGAATTCTGTGTTTTTGTCTGTTTACATGATTGTATTTAATTATTAGAAATTACATTCTTTAAAGTACAACCAGATTCCACTTACTGCCTAATTTTTTCTTCATTTTTAAGAAGTGTCAACAGAGTTGTCTTAAGCATCTTTGCCAAATTTGTCCTCTTCATGGTTGATTTCCTTGCTGTATCCAAAATGTTTAATATCTGGTCCAGATCGTTGCGTTCCTTCTTCTGAGATATATGTCGATAATAAAAATGAAACTTAACAAAATAGAAATACTAAATGCTAACAAGCCTGATATAAAAATGCTGTGAGGAATTGAAATTCTGAACATATTTTGGTGGTTTTCTGTGGAAAACCGAAAAATTTGGCAAAAAGTGTGCACGAAACAGGAAATCCACACATTTTGGTGGTTTTCTGTGGAAAACGGTAAAATTTGGCAAAGAGTGTGCATTTCATTTATCAAGGAATATGTTTATATACACATACACCATGAACAAATCAAAATTAACAGATATCGAAGAACACGCAAGTCATTGTTGATATCCGATGGAACCATCAAAATTTCACAGCTATGGAAGAACACGCGAGTCATTTTGATGTCCGATGAAATCAGCAGAATTCATGGTTATGTAAGTTTGCGTGCTTCGTTGTTTATGTTCAATATAACCAATTAGAATTTGCAGAACATATGTAATACGATTTTAAAAAATTCTGCAAACACAATGAAAATAATTCAAGATTTCTAGAATGAATTTCTTAATTTTTTGAGCCAAAAATTACGTATTACCTGGGATCAGTGAAAAAATAAATGTGTATTAACAGGCTGAATTTACATAGAAATATCTTTCAAGGGGAAGAGACCAAAGGAAAATCACGTATTAAGCAGTATTACGTATTAAGCGGCACATATTAACGGGGTTCTACTGTACATCAGACTATCGTAGAAGTCGTAGATAGCAACATGACAGGAATGGAGTGACTTTGAGAGAGGAGTCATTGTCAGCTTTCACATAGTGCCACCACTACTTAGCTAGGCCATCCAAAATCAATAGTCAGTGATGTGATATGAAAATAGAAATGCTCTGGCATTATCAGTGCAGGAAAATATCCAGGCGGCTTCCAAAAATGAGAGGAACAGAAGGGCGTTAAAAAGGGTTGTGCTCATAAATGGGCTAAAATCAGCATAATCTATCTGTTGAAGAGCACCAGTATTATACATTGAACATTAATACCTTACAAAAAGAATTCCACCGCTCTCAGCGATCAGGTTGGCACAGTCTTTTGAAAGAAGACTAATTTGAATAAAGTTGGTACTATGTATATTCAATCATTTCAAGATATAGCCAATCCACTGATTACTGAAACTACATTGAAACTACTGAAATATTTTATTCACTTAAAGTTACTGATTGTCCTTAGCAAATAAGAAATCACACTATTTTATTTTTTTTTAAATGCACCACAAAATAAAACCGAAATCTTTATTTGTTTCCAAGCTACACCGAGAGCGGTGGGATGAGTGCCTTCATTCAAATCGGAATGGAAGGGAAAAGAAAACAAGCATGGAGGGAAGGGAAAAATCCTTTACAGTGGTCACTAATGAACTGCATTTACAGCCGTGATATTAAGGACTAAAGTTTAATTTTGCTGTACAATTATTTGTCTTGAAATAATTAGTAAGGTGCCATAAGCATCCATGAATATTTTATTAATTTAAAAATTTAAAACATATGATATAGACCAATGCATTATATCCATTTTCACAAGCCCCCCCCAGTTTCAGAAGTATGTTGTAACACCTCGGAATAACATACAAATTCCCAGTTCCCTTGAAGTATGTTGTAACGGGATTTTACTGTAGTATTCTTCTAAAAAAACGGTCCCACTCTCTGTATTCATTTCACTCGCAAATATAGAACTACTGTTGTGAAATTAAATGTTATAATAACTTCTATTGCTTTAATTGAGATGTTATTTTAATTAAAAGAATGGAAAATAAATATTACACTTTTCACAAGTCCAGCAGTTCTATTTTAACAATCCTGCATGCAGTATACGTTTGTGCAACCTAAATAATCCATTAATCTGAGACTTAAAACAATGATGATGATATCAACATCTTAAAATTCATATTACAAACAAAGCTTTCTGTAACAAATTGATACAATAAAAAAATCATGCATTTCCCCCTTTTTTTTTTTATTGTTTAAAAAACTAATTTCATAAACACGCATTTTTTTTATATAACTACTTTTCTACCACAGTGTTTTATTTATTAAACATTGGGCCAGATAAAAACATTGTAAAAATACGTGCAACATTGGAATGAAATAAACCATTTTCGTATAATTATTGTATTGAATGAAATTTTATTCAATATTGTGTGATCTTTCAGATTCAATTGGATTCTTTGTGAAACTTATTGCAGATTGGTTGTCACAAAATATAACTAGTTTTATTTGCTTTATACCCAAAATATTACATAATTGATAAACAGGATATCACCATTTTAACTGAACTACAGTTTGATATAAAGCAGCATACTCTGCTTGCATACTACTTGTTCACACAAATTTATGTTTTAATGCCTTCCATATACATGTAATTGGATTTGTTCCTACAAATATATCCTCCATATGATCTCCTATCAGGCTCTTTAGCCCAATTGGCATCAATATACATATTCAATAATAAAGTTTTACATGGTACAAAAAATATAAAAATACGATTTCTTATTTTGCAACCATCAGTGGTTTATTCAGGTGAATGAAATATTTCAATTTGATTTGAAACTGTGAGATACAAGTTTGGATGGTTCACTTGTGAATCCCATTCAACTTGTGGCAACTGAAACCACTTAAATTTTTATTCTGCAAGAAATCCATGACGTATGGCTCCCTTCCGTCATATTAACCAGTTTCTTTATTTTTTGAAGTTTCCCCTGCATGTTTCCATGGCAAAACTGCTCATATGGCAATATACGACAAAAGCTTATAGCTCTCTGAGAAAATACTAAAATTTCTTAACTCTTAAAACTTACACAGGCTTTATCAATACTCAATAGTTCTGTTTAAACTATTGCATCTTGTATATGGACTGTATATCTATTCTATGTCTAACAAGGAGACTCCACGTACTCTGACTCTCCAATTTTGATAAAAAATATATTCTACGAGTAGCTTTCACCAAATTAAACACCCATGCAAACACTTCTCAAAATTTTTCCGAGAAATAAATTCGTAAGTGACTACACTTTATAAATGACCGAATTGTAACATAGATTTTTATTGCGATCAGGTGGTCTAATGGTAAAATGTTAGATTTCTATTTCGCAGGTATGGATTCAAGTCCAGTCTTCGATAATTTTTTATTCTCTTCTTAATTTTTTTTAACATATGTGTGAATGTGTAATTCATTTACTAAATATAAGGGTCATACAAATGAAAACGAAAATTTGTGTGGGGAAAAAAAAAGATGACATGTAGGATCGTAAGTTTTTGTTTTCAACAATTGCGAAACCCCACGTGCAAATTGAACAATAGGTTGCAAGTGTTGCACCACATGAGAAAGAACGATAGCTCATGCTTTGAAGCTCTGTGAGTGATCGCTTCGTCCAAACAAGCAATCACAAACAAATCAAAAGTCAAATTGCGAAAACATCAAAAGCAATGGCAAACAGCACGGGGAAGGTGATGTTGACTGTGTTTTTTGATCGCAAAGGCCCGATTTTACTGGACTTTCTTGAAAAAGGCACCACAGCTAACGCAGCAAGATATGGGGAAACATTGAAGGCACTGTGCGCGGCCATCAAATGCAAGCGTCCTGGACTTCTTAAAGAAGGAGTATTTCTTCTACACGACAATGCGTGTCCTCACACCTCGAAAGCAATGGTAGACTTCATCAAAAAGTTCAACAGGGAAGCAATGCAGCATCCACATTATAGCCCTGACTTATCCCCATGTGACTTTCAAGTGTTTGGGGATCTCAAGAAACATATGAAAGGCTGCAGGTTTCAGTCGGACGATGATGTGAAGGAAGAGGTTTTGGAATGGTTCCCCACGCAACCGAAAGACTTCTTCCGTAAAAGAATTACATGCCTTGTTACACAGTGGGATAAATGCCTTAACGCATTTGGAGAGTATTCTTAAATTCCTTGTATACACTTTGGATAAAATAAATAATTTTCGTTTTCATTTGTACAACCCTTATATATTAATGATTTTCCAATTTGCTACCATCTTTTTTTTTTTTTATTTTTTTTTTTTATATAAAATGCATATACGAATTATTATAATTAAATATCGATCCACAGTGATAAATATCCATATTTAATTATTTTCATAAATTTGGCAACTTTTAGGATGACATTTAACCATCTTCTTCAAATTGTTTAGTCGACACTGTTGGTTGTGAACAAGACAGTTTGCTTGCTATTTCCACTTGGGACATCCCATTGTCATGAAATGCGATAATGTTTTTTCCTGGGTAGGCAATAATTGCGATTTACAGTATTTCCCATGTTAGATAGTAGTAACTTAGTGCACTCTGATTTCAGAGTATGTAGATGAGAATGAGCAATTGTAATTTTTATGGGTCAGGTAACATGTATTTAATGAAGGAGAGGGGTAGAAAGTATTAAATTAACCCAGAAATTTAAATATTTTAAAAAAACAAATTAGTATTCTAAACTTTTGGGACAGTTTTGGTTGTATTCTAAACTCTTGGGACATAATCTATATCAAAATGTTGTTAAAAACAACATCCTTTATGTGTACGACTGTTATTTTTAGTTGTTTATTGTTGTAATGAAGATGGCAGCTTCACTACCTGTGTCAGAATAAGAGAAAAATATTTGGGTAAATCAGTTTAAAATCTTTTAAAAGTGACCTCTTAGTAAATATCAAACTATTCTAAACTTTTGGGACAGACTGTAATTACACTACTGTTTATAAAAATCGCAACACCCTGATGGAATAGCCCAATCTGCATTAAATTTGGAGCATTTGCATATCATGGGTCAGAAAAGAAACCATTAGATTTTCAGGTCAATACAATGAGTTTTATTGTCACATTAGTATCGGGTGAAACCACCGTGGGATGCAATTACAGCCTCTAAACGTCGTGGCAGAGTCAAACAAGCTCTGAATAAGGGCCATGCTCTGTCTACACGGGTATACAGTTCATCCACAGTTGCTGTTGCAGGAGTCTGACGAGCCAATCGATGAGCAACTCTGTTCCACACATGTTCGATTGGGAACATGTCTGGTGAACGAGCAGGCCAGGGGAACAAGGGCGTCTGATGTGCTTGGAAAAAGGAGAGGACATTTCTGGCCACATGCGGTCGGGCATTGTCCTGTTGGAATACAGCGCCTGGAAGGTTCTGCAGGAAGGGGATGACCTCGGGTTGCACAACTTCCCTGATGTACCGGTCACTGTTCAGATTGCCATGGATTTTGATCAGACGGGAACGGCCATGGTAACTGATTGCACCCCACACCATCACCCCTGGCGTTTGTCCTGAATGACGCTGCAGGATGCATTCTGGAAGGTCGCGCTCGCCACGATGTCTTGTGACTCGTATCCTGCCGTCATGGTGCTGCAAGTTAAACCCTGACTCATCCGAAAACACAACTTGTTGCCATTCAGCTTGCCACTGTTGGTGTCGATGGGCCCATTGCAACCTGAGGCACCGGTGGTTTTGAGTCAAAGGAATCTGCAACAATGGTACTCGTGCCATCAATCCTCTGGAAATCAAACGGCGTCGTACAGTGCTAGCAGACATTGTCCTGCCTACTGTAGCACCCCACTGTTGTGCTAACACTGTGGAAGTGGCTGTACGATCTGCTACACACATGCGATAGAGGTGTCTGTCATCTCGCGGTGTCGTCGTGCTGAGTCTGGTCTTCGGTGTGCCCTGTTCTCTTCGCTCCACTGCCTCCATGCACGCATAACTGTCGTTGCATTACGTCCTACACGAGCAGCAATGTCACGATACGACCATCCCGCTTCATGCAGACCAATTATGCGTCCTCTTTCAAAGTCTGTCAGCTGTTGATATGGTACCCTTTGTTGTCGTCGAGGCATGGTGTTCTTTCAAGCAATTACTCTGAAAATCTAATCATTTATACTCTGACCCATTGTATGCAAATATTGCAAATTGCATATGGATTAGGCCATTCCATCAGGGTGTTGCAATTTTTATAAACAGTAGTGTATAATAATTCTCATATGCATTTTATAAAAAAAAAAATAAATGATGGTAGCAAATTGGAAAATCGGAAATATTTTAGTAAATGAATTACACATTCCCATACATGTTAAAAAAAAAAAAAAGTTTTACAAAGAGAAAATAAAAAATTTATCAAGGATGGGATTTGAACCTGTACCTGCAAAATAAAACTCTAGCATTTTACCAGCAGACCATCTGAATACAATAAAAATCTATGCTACAATTCGAGCATTTATAAAGTGTAGGCAATTAGAACAAACTTAATGAATTTTTTCTCGGAAAATTTTGAGAATTGCATTGAATGGCTTAGCATGGGTGTTTAATTTAATTTGGTGAAAGAATTTTTTTTTTTTAATCAAAACTGGTGAGTCAGAGTACATGGAGTCTCCTTTGTAAAACAAACAAAACATCCATGCCCATAGCAGGATTCGAACTCATGACTTAGCAGAGTAAGTCTCTGCCTCAGACTCACCAATTTTGTTTTAAAAAGTTCACTTGAGTCTTAAAGAAAAGCCCAGCAAAGAAAAGAATATCTTGCTAAAATATTACGCAGTGGCTACGTTCACGGCTACCGTGAAGGCATAATGGCTCATGACAGTAAGGAGCGACGTCACACGCTAATGCTGGGAGTTGTTTCGCAGCATTTTTCGTGCTGCGGACGGCCGTAGCGATGAACAAACATATTGTGTAAATGTTCAACTGGAAAAATATGTTCAACAGGAAGAAGTTTCAAGTCGTATCAAGAGTTGGAGAGTTTTATATATGAACGGAAACAAAAACATTTTTTCAACTTCGGAAATCGCATTCTATTTGCTAAGTCATATAAATAATAAATAAAGGGGTCATAACTTTTCCAAGATTTATAGTATTTAATTTTCAATATTTGAATATACAAACTTAATGGAGTACAAATTTCTTAGCCGGTGGACGA
>JAHWFO010046571.1:0-17472 GCA_023313115.1 Rhysida immarginata | reverse complement strand
TGGAACTTTCAATGCTAAGATATGGCATGTAATATATCAAACGACTCATAACAAGGTGCCATGAGTGAATATCACGAAAAAATAATGATAATGGTTATTGGTTTAATAGCACGTGCCCTAATGGTGCCATATGATACCATATGGTACTATTGGAAATTTTAATGCTAAGATATGGCATATAATATATCAAACAACTGGTATTAACCTGCCATGAGTGAATAACACGTGCAAATAATGGTAATGGTTATTGGTTTACTAGCGCGTGCCCTAATGGTGCTCTATGATACCATATGGTACCATTGGAACTTTCAATGCTAAGATATGGCATGTAATATATCAAACAACTCGTTACAATGTGCCATGAGTGAATATCACGTGTAAATAATGATAATTGTATTGGCTTAGTAGCACGTGCCTTAAAGGTGCCTTTAAATGGAACTTTATATGGCATGTAATATATCAAACAACTCGTAACAACGTGCCATGAGTGAATATAACGAGTAAATAATGATAGTGGCAATTGGTTTTGTAGAAAATGTGCTCCCTTTATCCGCTTTGGCGGTAAAATCATTCTTGTTATTTATAAAATGAACAAATAAAATGCTATGTTATTAAGCACTCGCGTTCTTTAGACTTACATCTATGATATGATAATTGAATAATTGTTATTTGTATAAACAATATTTAGAATATAAGGTTAGAAATGTACCATGTCGTTATAGTAAGGAACTTTCAAAATATACGCATGAGGCAAGAACCGGATGCGGATATTTGTATTCTGCGCATGCGTAATAAGAACATATGATGTCATACGTATGTGACGCCATTTGGACTCGTAATGGGAAGACTTACGCTTTGCTGAAGCAGATTTTCAAGGCCAACGCCTGTGTGGACGTGAACTTGAATGATGGCACTCATTTTCGCGGCCACGTTCAAGTTGACGCTTTGCTGAACCTCTCTAATCAGTCCTAAATTATGACTAGGTATGATGATGTAACAGTGTATGAAATTTTCGCGCTCAGGCTTTGAGTAGAGGTGGTGTTGGCAATTGACGTTTAACCTGAATAACCCTCTTTATCCACTCCTGCTGCGATTTATTATTTACAATTGAAGGGGTCAGCGCAACGGTGGTCTAACCCTCTCCGAGTCAAAAACTTAAATACTGATCCTATGAAGTAAAAAAGATATCAATTAACATTATAAAGTTTGTTTTGAAGCCTCTATTGCTTTCTCTCCATAATTGAAAAACAACAATTGAAAAACTTTAAGTTGCTTTTTCTCCATTTTATAAAAATGTGGCTTAGACCACTGTTGCGCTGAACCCCTCAATTTGAAAAGTATTAATAATAATGCAGAAAAATAAATTCTCATGCAATAATTATTATTTAAATGTGTTTTATTATATGTTTTAAGAATGCATGTAGTTATCTCCGAGTGTCATAATTTTTAATTAATGAACAGAGGAAACACAAGAAATAATAAATTTATTTCTGAACGATGGTATAATTTGTGCTCACTTGTTGACCTTCACATTGTTAGGGCGAGGTCAAAAATGCTAACACCGAGTTGAGTTATATAGTGAAGAAAATAATTGTTGCTGCGATAGTTAGCAACATGTTAACAATCAGGCGATAATTATTGCTTCATCAACCCAACTCAGTGTTTGCATTTTTGACTTCGACCTTAATTTCCTTCGTAAAGCAAGAAACTTAACGAATATCCCCTCTTTGGTCTGTGTGCGAATTTCGTCTTCGGGCCTAGTTTCTTCTACTATTTTCACTTTTCTTACACAGAAAACGCAGCATACAACAGTGGCTACGCTTCCTCCCCTTGTTGAAACCGAAATTTTCTGTTAGTTTTATTGCTGTCGCCCTTTGGGCGCTTTTCATTTATGCCATCTTGATATATTCTCCAGAAACATGGGAATGTCCCCTTCCTTTACTCTTTGCTTTCTGGTAATACTGAATAAGAGCTTATAATAACTTAAGTATTAAACATGAGTAAACGCAGCGTCTATGCTTAAGTTGCGTCTCCTTACTCCGTCTGTGCTCACAGTAAATTATCGAATTATCGAATGAGGGACCACAAACAGGCACGTGCAAACTTTCCATAATATCTATAAACAAAAAACGAGTGTATTTTGATTGACGAAAAATTAAAATTATTGCACACCCGTAACGCTTTTTTGGGTCGAAACATTATTCTTAACAATAGAGAGGAAGGAAGGAATCTGCAGAAATAAATTAATCGCTTTAAAGCACAAAGAAATTCAACAAGCGCAAAAATTATAAATAAGCAGAAGACTTCAAATCATGATATTTTTAAATGAACGTTCATTTGATTTCAAGTATCAGTATAGTTGTGGAAAGTCCTTGTCAATTATTGAAGAAGAGAGAAGCTTTACAATAACCACTGCACTGCCAAAAGTATTCGGACACCCCTGAATATAGACGTTTTGTCGAATATCTAGAATAATATTTGATAAATTATCCTAAAACGTCAGGGTATAAAGAGCATATTTACAACCCAGACACTTCAGCGAAGGTTTTGTCCCGAAGCCAAATAAGAGACTAGCAACAAATTGAACAAAAAAAAATAATGTTTGGAACCACCCTGTAAATGTATATTTGTATGAGAATAGCACGTATATTTATGGAGATATAATGTTGTTTTTATAAAATAATCGAAATGTTTTCGTAAGTTTTTTGTTTATGCCATTTTAAAAAAACTTCACAAACTACAGTAGAGACAACACTCTGCAATCAGAATATAAAAATTTTAAATATTTGATGAAATTTGACCATTTTACTAAATAATGTTTAGCTGCGCATGCGAAAGCGTTACCTTTTGCATAATTCATTAGCCAAATGTATAGAGTTACTCTTATAAAAAGCCCAAGCAAATATCGTGAAAATTCAGAAAAGAAATCGCCGATAGAAAGAGTTGAATTTCGGTTCTTTCAAAAATAAACAAAATGATAAGGAGTTTTCTCCAAATTTTTATGTTTGAATTGGACATCAGTATCAACTTCTCTTTACGCTGATATGAAGGCATACTGATTTCATGTAGGCATATTCGTGTCGTGTATAAAAAAATAAGCGAAGTACTTGTTAAAAATCGTAAGCGATCTTTGATGTTTAATGCACGATCTTAAGATAAATAAATGGTTGGCATCCCTTGATTTATTCCCGCCTTTAAGATTAAAAAAAATCCCAATTAATATGGGAGATAAAAAATTGTTCGCTCAAGTCAATTACCCAACGATTAATGTCATATATTCATTAAATACAGATGAAGTCAATTTTTACAAATGCTAAAATTACTTTCCTTATTGCTATTTGCGTTATTGGTAACTAATCGATCAAATTAGTTCCCCCAAATCTGTATTCTTATAACATTACAGAGAGCATCTAAATCCAATACATACGTACTAAAAGTGTAAACAAAAAGGATGATGATTATTCTTATACAACAAGCACATAGATAGCACCTGTGGCCAATTTGATTTATACAAAGATACAAGTAGAGAAAACATAATTCCAATTCAGAGTATGCAGAGTATGGCATTAAAAGATTTTATTAAGGAATTGTGTTTTGTTATTATATAAATTATTATTCTTGCTTATAATTGTTATTTCATTTAATTGCTTATATAGTAGACTCCATATACAGGGTGGACCAAAAAAACTCGCCACTGAAAATTTGTAAGTCTGATGGAAACGGTCCATAAGGGGATGAGCGATTCTAGAAGGAAGAACGCTACCATTAATTATGGCAGGCGTTAACGGTAAATTGGAACGAGTCTATTTCTAGACGAGGTGAACATAATCTTAAATAATACACAAATTGTACACTTTTTAGATCATTGTCTGTTTTATTGAATATTCAGTTGGTAGCATTCTTCCTTCTAGAATCGCTCACCCCTTTGTGGACCGTTTCCATTGAATTTAGAAATTTTCAGTGGTGAGTGATTTTTTTGGTCCACCCTGTTCCAAATTTTCACGACAGTTCCTTGGGTTTTTTTTTATAATAAATTATGCCAAAGACATTCAAGTAACACTTGCGCATTCACAGTTAAACATTTAGTAAAAATGCTCATATTTCATAAAATATTTAATTTTTTTAGAGTATTGTCTCTACTGTAGTTAGTCAATTTTTCCTAACCGATGACAATGCATGTTAAAGGAAACATTTTTCAAATCGGTTCACTCGTTCGGTTTCTAGGGCACCAATTCATTTCAGTCGTCTCTCCATAAGTCGGAGGAACGATTGTTATACGTTCATGATTTTCACCGAAATGCACCCATATGGGTGGATTTACACGTTCGTGCACACTCTTTGCCAAACTTTCAAGATTTTCACCAACATGCACCCACATGGGTGGATTTACACGTTAGTGCACGAATTGCTTAATTGTTTCGACCAAACAATTAGTTTTTTAAATTGTTGACGCCGGCTTGAAGAGATATAATAATAAAACATTATAAAAGCGTGTTTTGAAAAAAAACCTTTTTTTCCCTGTTATCTTGTTTTATATTATGATTGCAGAGTGTTGTCTCTACTGTAGTTTGTCAAGTTTTCTGAAAAAGGCATTGCATTGGGTTGAAAACCCTGCATGTTATAAAAAAAAAAAACTTAAGAAAAAAATTTCGAATTTTTTAAAGAAAGCTTTATATATATATCCATAAATGTACGAGCTATTCTCATACAAATGAACACAGATAAGTAAAAGAAGCCTCATAATTGAATAGGAGAGAGATCACCATAATAATAAAGATTTTGGCTTCGAGACAAAATCTTCGCTGAAATGAGATGTAACATGTGCTTTACAAGAATGTAGTTTAAGAATACTTCATCAAGTATTTTTCTAGGTATTCGACAAAACATCTAAATATTATTATATTTTATAAACCATTTTTCGATCATGGTTTCAATTTCAATTTAGTTTCGATCTCTTTAGTTACGTGTTTTTGATTTATGCTTGTGGAAAATTATTCCTGATCCTTTTTCCTGTCTGTTTGTACAGTTGTACGCAGAACAACTTTGAGGAATGGTTTTGAATTAATTATTCCTCGGGTCCAAAATCGCCAAAAACAAAGCAGCCAGACAGCTAACTACTCCACGGCTCACTCCTGCCCAGACTATCATGGCTTCAATTTGCTTCACTTTGCTGGCGCTGTTAACAATAGGATTCGGAGTCTATCATTAATATACATCATTGGTTACAATAATGATGTTATTTACAATGAGTTTTGATATACAACAATGGTTGGTTAGGAAAAAATTGATTGTACAACAATTATATCCTCCGGACCAACAGCACCTAGACAGAAGGCCTGCGCACGAAAACGTCATACATTGTTACATCACTTTAAAGCGGCTATTGTAAATCGTATTTCTACCAATAATAAGCCCTAAATTTGGCCGTTTGATGGTGATGTAAAATGTATGACGTTTACGCGCTCAGGCCTTATCTTTAGGAGGCGTTGCTCGGACCCCGCGTACAGCCAATTCCTCCTAAAGATATAGGCCTGAGCCAACGCCACCTAAAAACAAAGCCTGTTCACTGCGTCATCACACCTGGGCTGACAATTCAACTTTCATTGTTTACAACAAACGAAAAATCACCTGTTGTAATCAGCGTTTTTTCATTTGTGTAAACAATGAAAGTTGGATTGTCAGCCCTGGTTTGATGATGCAGTCCACAGGCAATGAGAAGGCTTTGTTTTTTAGGTGGCGTTGCCTGAGCGCGAAAACGTCATACATTGTTACATCATCATGCGAAGACATAATTCACGGCTTTTTATTAGTAGAAATACGGTTCAGGCCTGATATTTTTAAGGAGGTTGTGATAAAATACAATTAATGGGCAAGTTTTTCATTTATAAAAGATCAGAAACGGATGCTAAAATTTGGAAAATATCAAAATATTCAAATTGATACAATACTTATTACACTAAATCTTCGTTAGTACGGATTTCAGCGGACCACCGAAAAATATCCGTTTTAGCTGAGATCCGTATATTCCGAAAATGGGCAAACGTGTGAAAGAATGTGCAGTATAAAATGTAGACGTCTACAAAGGAATATGTAACTTTTATTAACAAGACGGATTAAATTTCAGATTATGTTCCGGGTAATTTATTTTCGGATGATGCAGTAGAAAACCTGACTCATCAGAAAATGCAACCTTTTTTCGACTGGTCTAGGTCCAATGTTTGACTGCAATGCAAACGCACGTCGTTTCTTGCGATGCACACTTGTCAACATGGGTGCTGGAAACAGACATTTGCCGCGGAGGCCAAGTAATTTAATTCTAGATAGCTTTCTGGCAATTGCTCGTTCATTTGGGCTGTCAGTGTATCAACGGTAGCGCGTCGATCACTCTTAAATAGCTGTCGCAAGCGCTGCTCACCCTGTTCATTAACGGCCCGTAGTCTCCTACAGTTTGCACGCCTGGAATGCACATCTTATCCATTCTTCCATTCATTGTACACCTTCACTACGGCACTACGCGAATAGTTCGTGAAAGCTACGGTTTCCAAAATGCTGTCCCTTTAGCACGGTACCCGATGATCATACCTTTTTCAAGGTCTGTTAGGTCGCGTGCTTTACCCATGAAGGCGACTATTGCTGTACGAACTGTTCCTCTGAAACCACCTTTATATATCTTCCAACAGGCAGTTTTCCCCCCCCCCCCCCCCCCCGTTAATGGGGACAACCGTATTTACATAAACCGACGTGGAGGTCATAATTCAATGACTCGATCCTGTAGATGATCAGATTATTCCACCCATGAACGAGCTCCTACCTCATGGCACTGGAATATTCCAGGACGACAACGCCAGGATTCACCATACTCAAATTGTAACTGACTGGTTTTTGTCTGATGATCAGTCATTTGAAGACATCAATTGGTCAGAAGGTCCTGATCTTAATCCTATAAAAAAGTCTTTGGGATGTACTAGAGAAGGGCATACGGAGAGATTCCGTTCTCGCACCATCACTGTAGGATCTGGGGAAAAAATTACTGGCCCACTGGAAAGAAATAGACGTAGTGAAGATCCTCGAAGTTGTTGAATCCGCACCTTCATCAAAGCGAAAGGCGACCTAACTAAATATTGAACTGGGTTACTTTTTTAAGGTATTTAACGTCAGATATTTGAAGCAGAAATTTGAATGGAATTTATAGACCGCAAAGATTGCAATTTCAGATGTAAGAACACTTAATAAGAAATTGCTTCATTACAATTGATAAGTAAAAATTTATTAATATATTAATAATACATTAGCGTCTGGACATTTTTCTGTCTGTTTTTGTGGCTGATGTTATGAACATGTTAATATTCCTGGTTAGGAAATGAAGTTTGCAGATGGTGATAAAATTTATGCCAGTTGCAGTGATTTTTTTTTGACATTGTTCACAAATCCTAATTCTTAGAAGTGACACTTTCTCATTATCGATGCTCACATTCCAGTTTCTAACGATATATCTCTCGTCAAAATCTGTCACACATTAAAGCGTTATCATTCCATTTACTATCTCTAGGGATCTTTCTCGTTTTCTTGGGGGGAATCCGAAAGAAATGCCTCTTTTGGTTGGTTGGTTGGTTTATTAGAAATTTTGGCGTCGACTACCAAGGTCATTTTGCGCCCTTTACACAAGTTATATCTGTACGCAGCCTGGGACAAACACAAACATCCATGCCCACGGCGGGATTCGAACCCACGACCAGGCGGACTCGAGAACTAGAAAGCCTACGCCCTAGCCCTCTCGCCCACCTGGCCTCGTGTGGAAGTTTTGTTTTACATTGAACGGTACCCACTTTTACTTCTTGGAACATAGCATGTGCGGCCATTATTTCGCTGAAATAAAATAGCGAGAACTTTTATTTAGATCTTTTTTTGTTGATAACGCATCTTCTACAGTTCATATAAAGTAAAAAGTTGTTTTTTTTTTTAATTTTATTTACATTTTGATAGCACAGTAATTTTTCTGCATCGTAGAAATCACCTTAACTCTCCCACAAACTCGACGACATGGTCATATGAAGTTGATAAATGATATAAAAATCATATGATATGATCGATTATCTGCAAATTTAATGATTTGACCCTCTCCAATGGCCTCGAAGCTGACAGCAGCGCCGATGTCAGGCGTATCTGGCTGTCACAAGAACTAGCGGAAAAAGTATCTAGATAGAAACAGTTAGAGCAGGGCTGTGGCGTGCTGTGATGCGGAGAGGCAGCCACATAAGGCTGCACCGTAAGGGGTCGGCAAAGGTATACGCATAACGGAGGGGGGCTTTGGCGGCATTTGCATAGACTTGCATCATACTGAAAAAATATGCCACACGCCCCTGAGCTAGATTTGCGGCCCGCAACTTGCGGGATTTCCCCTTTTACAGACCATGCTTATCAAGATGATTACAGGCTAAAAATAAAACTGTTATTTGGTTTTATTTGGTCTTGTTCTTTTAGCTAAGATTTAATTAAGTTGAAATGAAAGCCTACAATTCTTTGTTTAGAATAATTATAAATCGGTAAGTCACATAAGTGTTTAGGCTTTAGTCGTTTTTGTTTTGCGAATCAGTGTTCCAGACTCACTCACATTAGACGATTGTTTCTTACAAACCACTGTAAAAACCATTCGTTAAATTTTTATCGGTTTTAATTTATAAACTTTGATTTTATAATAAGAGTAGGCCTACACAATGCAGAGGATAAAATAAAAAGAATATTATAATCACTTATGCTTTAAATTTGCCTCACTTAATATTTAAAAAAAAAGCTGTTTTGCAACTCTTAAGACGAAATACTGTATAATGATTCTCTTCACGTTATCGTTCGATCGATAACAGCAAGAAATAAAAGTCGATTTAAACAAGGTGTTGCAAATATAATGTATAAACAGGACAGTACTGCAGGTAGCCTATCCTCTCGCTTCAGGGGCCGCTTCATAAATGATAATTGGGAAATTTTATTTTGTTAACCCATTTACGCCGAAATTGGTAAAAATGTAAACTGAGACTTCATATCTTAAATTTATATTCTGTAGCATGTAAAGACATAAAATATAATTTACAAATACAAAAAAATTACAAAATTATTTTGAAATGCAGTACAAGTTTCACCATCTATGGACGAATTTAAATTGGAGGGAGTGGGGGAGAATAGTGAAAAGTAGCGTGTCACCCTTTGTCAAGTTTATTACAATAAATGTTCAAAGAAACTCCCTCCAATTTAACCCTTTTACACTTAGAATTTATTTAAAATTCTATACTGCCGTCCATAGATTTTGTAATTTTTTAATGTCGTTGTAAATTATTTTTTATGTCTTTACATGCTACAGAGTATAAATTTAAGATATGAAGTCTCAATTTCCATTTTTACCAATTTCGGCGTAAATGGGTTAACAAAATATATTTCCCAATTATCATTTTATGAAGCGGCCCCTGAAGCGAGAGGATAGGCTACCCTCTGTACTGTCCTGCATATATTTGCAACACCCTGTACATAAAAGAAAATCGCATTTTAAACAATCTTTTATTTCTCGCAGCGATGGGGTATGAGGACAAATGTTACTTGTACATTAGAAGAAAGAAAAATTTATTAATTTTTATGAAACTTATATTACTCACATATTCCTTGATAACACGGAACATCTCAATCCGGTAGTCATTTCCTCCACATTCGTGTCAGCAATTCAGGCAGATCGCTCTCTAGTGATGGCACGTAAATAAAGTTATTGACAAATCTACAAAGAAAGAAATCACATCGGGTGATGTCTGAAGAATATACTGCGTTTATATTCACGTGTCGGTCCGGATTGAGTCAATTCTGGATATATGTCATGAATCAGAATATATTCTGCCAAAAATATCCGGCTGCAGAGTGATCCATTCGCAGTGACTATACAATATTTTATAGTTTCGGATTTAAAAAATTATTAAAGTTTAAAGGCCACTGTCAAACATCAATTAACCTACAACTGAATGGCTTTCGTGCAACCTTAAAAAAAATTGTGACGATATTATTTGACAGTCGATATTAAGAATTAAAAAAAGTGGTAACTATATGCAAATGAGGCAGTCAGTATTGTGTTGGACCACTCTTTGTTGGAGTGACAGCTGAAACACGATGAGGCTGTTTTTTAAACTCCTCTAGCGGAACACCTGAGCCATTCGGATTTGAACGAACCAGTATTTGATGGGAGTTAGTAGTCGGTGGCTTGACGCACGTGTGTGTGTGGGGGGGGGGGGGGCTCCAGTACATCCCATATCAATTCATTAGGGCCTAAATCTGAACTCTGGGCAGATGTAATAAGAAATTTCATTTAAATAAAAGAGACAGGTTCGAAAAGTGATACAGAAGCAAGAATTTAATTGTCTCGACGAAACGGATTTTGAACCCGACCCGGACAGCTTCGGCTGTGCGGGAATGTACAGACTGCGGTGCCCAGATTGTGAGGCGGTCTATGCGGGATCGACGAGCAGGTCGTTCCGGGAAAGATTCCGAGACCATCGAAGAGCCTGGATTAATGAAGAGGGAAGTCGGCCTACGCGGACCACCTCATAAAGGCTGGACATCGTATGATAGACATGGAGAAATGTATGGAAATCCTGTGGAAGGGACGCCAGGAGAAGATTTTATTTAAAGAAAAACTGGAAAGCAGGAAATACCATCGCCAAAGCGACGTCCTCCTCCTCAACGGCCAAACATCGTTCGAAAGGGATGGCATCATCGAACACTTGATCAAGATGGAAAGCGAACGGAAGGGCGGAAAAGCGCCCCCCCCCCCACAATAGGTCGGCGTTTTTAAGAACCGCTCCATTAGGTCCGCCATTCTATTAATATACCGGATGTTTCAAAAATGACCGGTATATTTGAAAAATCAATAAATCAATAAAGCAATATGCTTGGCAGACAAACTTTCGAAATTACAAACGGTGTATTTCTATCGCTGCCCGTTTAGTTTTTATTGATTTTTCAAATATACCGGTTATCCGGTTATTTTTGAAACACCCGGTATAAGAAACATGTTTAACCTGCTTCAAATTTATAGCAGGATAGCCTCCGAAGATGATGTGAATCAAATCGCGTTTAGATAGTTAAATTTCTTGTTTCCGTATCACTTTTCGAACCTTTCTTTTATTTATTTCACGTGATACTAGATTAAATTACATTTGTTGGCTCTACGTTGTTCGAAAAGAATGGAGACACCTGTAAATCCAGCAACTCGTGGACTGCTGCAAAAACAAATTTAATACTTTCATTAATTCAGAATAAAAGGAACTTGAAAGAATAAAACGAGATAATTGTTTTAAAAAAGTATTTTTTGTATCTGGAAGTATTTTGAAAAGCACTAGAAATAATATTTCTGTAAATGCATGACGGACAAAAAATTGATAGTATCTTCCTTCATTTTTAGGTAAGAATTAGTATTTCATTAATGTTGGTGTTTTTGCAAGAGAACACTGCATGATACCTAAAATAATTTATCGTATTAGGGCCACCTGAATGAGAACTACTATTGGATTAGCTCGAACTGGATCCAGTCGATCCGTTTCGAAATGTGCATGTACAGGCAATTCACCGACCTCTGAGGCCGATCCACCGTCGCGCATAGGAGTAAGGGAAACAACCAGTTCGTCAAGCATACTTAAAATATATGAGAGTGCTTCTTTTATTTAATGCCTCATTTGTCCTCATAGCACATCCTGCGAGAAGTTAGAACTTTTGAAATAGCAAGTTTCTTTGAGTGCACCCTGTATAAATGGGTTAAGATGAAACGTGTCGCATAAATCTTTTTTTTTATTATTTTGTTAAGATAATATTTAAAAAAAAATATTTATTCATATTTATTTTCAGATTTATCTAACAAAATTCAAGAAGTTCAAAAAATTCACTACAAGAGTATGCAGCTTCCTTGCTCTCTCTGGTTAGCGGGAAAACAATTGGATTTAAACGAACTCTTTGTCGAACCGACAATGCTTTTGAAAAATAATGGCAACAAGGAAGAATCGAAAATTATAAAAATAGAAAAGTTTTTTGAAGATGAAGCTAGTCAATTTGGTCCACGAATATTAATTGAGGGTCATCCTGGTTTCGGAAAAACAACCCTTCTTTTCAAAATTCTGTCAGATTGGTCCAGAGATATCAATTATATTAGCAAAAAATTTGACTTAGCCTTTGTATTTTCGTTAAAAAATTTCAAAACAGATTTAATATCACAACTTCACCATTTGTGTGACGGAATTACTGAAACGGAAGAAGAAACAATGAAAATTATCAAATCCCACGAGAACAAAGTTTTACTCCTTTTGGATGACTGGGACCAAGCAACAGAAGAAAGTAAACGAGACCTGGTTCCTCTCCTCGAAGGAAAAGAACATCCGAATATGACGGTGGTAATCACCTGTAAAACTGGATGTCAGTACACACCAAAAGAAGGACATGACGATGAATTAAAAATCATGGGAATTAAAGGGAATGAAACATATTCTGCATGGCAAAAAAGGGTTCAGATACAAGGAGTTTCAGAAGAGAAACGAAAAGTTTTTCTTGCAAATTATTTAAACGTGAAAACTGAAGATCTGGAGAAAAAACTAACAGAATCCTCCCTAATAGTTAATGATTTTTACCAATGCCCAATGTTTCTACTTTTATTGGGTGTTCTTGTACAAGAAAATAAAATTGAATCCAGTAGAACCAAGACTGAGCTTTACAAGATCATATTTAACTTTGTTCTGCTTAGGAGTTTAAGTAAAGAAAAACTATATGACAAAGAACAAGATTTTGATGTTTTTGACTCGGAGAACAGTGCTAGCATGCGTTATCGAAATATATTAATTTGCTTTGGTCGATTATGTCTAGAGAAAATTAAATTGGACCAATTAACCTTCGATGAAAATGACATAAGAAGTTGTTCAGGAATTGAATATGATGATATTCTTAAATTAGGATTTCTTTCGAAGGTCATGACATTTTCATGTTATGAAGAGAATGAATATTATGAACCACTACATGAAAGCTTTTTGGAATTTTTGGCTGCATTCTATCTTGCCACTTTGGATGAAGCTTTTTTGGAATTTGAAATGATAGATTTAATGAAAAAGGTGAAGCCCTCCAAAGAACGCCTAATTTATCCATTTTTAGGAGGGTTATTGAAACAGGATGCCCCTCGTTTATTGAAAGCTTTGTCTCCTTGGAAGGGACTACTGGGTTTGTTTGAAACTGGTTGCGATGAATCCATTTGCAGCATTGAACATATTTTACTCGAAATTTCTCCAACAAAAGATGTTATTAAGAATTTGGAGCCTTTTCTTCCACAAAAAATAAACTTCAATGACAACTATAAACTACCGTCACTAGAATATCTTTCTAACTGGATTGGGCCCTTAATGTCATATTATGGAGCAAAATTTTGTCGTGAAGAAATAGTATTAAAATTAAAATTTGTGAAAGAACTGAATTTTCATCATTGGATTCCAGAAAATTTTGTATTCAGTCACATAGCTATAGACGCTGAAGAGATTGATCAACATTTAATCCAGAACACATACAAGACAAAAAATTTACTCATTTCTGACAATGAAGGTCACCTTTTTAATTTTCCAATGCTTTTAAAAGACTTTTTGTTAGTTTTCCAAGCAGAGAATGTTTCAGTAAATTTTAACTCTTTACTTTTAGAAAATTTTGTAACCGAGGAAAATATTTCCATATTTTTTAGAGAATTGATTTATGGAGATTTAAAAGATGTGACTTTTCATAGTTTAAAATTTAAAAATATTGATTATAATCTCTGTCTGTCAATCAGTGGTTACATAAATGAACTTATTCTGGCACGAAGAATTGAATATCAACTAGAAATTTCACTTACTGATAATACTAATTCAGAAATCCGTGAAGGGGCAGCTTTTGGAAGCATATTCTCTGCCCTCTCCAATAGCCAAATACAGTCATTTGTTTTTGGTGTAAATTCAGAAATGAAGAGTTATGAGTTGCCTATAAATCGTTTTACTAATGCAGCTAAACATTGGAAATGCTTAGAGCTGACAGGCAAGTTTGCTGGAGAGAGACACGTAGATTACATGAAGCCCTTTTCCGTAGAACATTTCAGTTGCGTTGGGTTCTTCTCAGATGAGAAGAGACTTCACCCTAAACTTTTGTTTAGGTGCACCAATATGAAACGATTGAGTTGTGATAACTATGAAGTGATCACTAAAGTTGCTGATTGTGAATCGCTGTTTTTCAAGTGGAAAGGGTTTGAAACTGTCGAACGAATTGATTTCGAAGAAGCTCACTTGGATGAAAGCTTTCTAAACATATTTGCTCGTTTTAAAACTTTAAAAGAGATAGAAATGAAGACACTGAAAACTGATAATGAGAATCATGCGATCGATATTTTATTTCGATTGGTTTCTTCTCTTCCGTCCTTGAGAAAATTGATACTTATAACAACTGAAGAAACGATAGGGATTAGGCTATTGGAAAAGATATTCATGTCAAGCAAAGAAGAAAAGGAAAAAATACAACTAGATGAACTAATTATTGGGACTCTTCGTCTGAATCCATTTTCATTTCCGATTACAATGGAATGCCTGGAAACTTACCTTATCAATGATGATTCTAGTAAGTATATTTTAAGTTAATAATATTTCAAAGTTTAAGCCAGAAATTTATACATTGGTGGGAAATGAAAATTGAAACCCCAGAAAGGTTGATGAGATTTAATGCTCAGAGCCCTGCGAATGAAAGACCACTATGATCACCAATACAACCTCAAATAATATTACGCTATCTTGATAGATTGAATTTGACAGTAAGTCACATACATCGCTAACATTATACAACTCAAAGACAAAAGTTTAGCAATGATATTAATTCTAATCTCTATTAAACACAAACTTCAAATTATACAGAAAAAAAGAAACATGATTATTTTATAGACATTATACTGATGAAGAATAACATTATTACTTCTCAATGGATTATTGTCAAGGTTTTTTTGCTTAAGAAACAGAGCAGACGGGAGATGAGATAATATATGAACAATTTAATTAAATCGGAATAAACTGATTACAAATCTGCTTGATTTGAGAAATTTGCAATTGAATGTAGTAAATGACATAGATGCGAATTAGTCCAAGTCAGCTGCTGAGTCCTCTTGGGTTGAAGTGCTTTCCCCACACTCTGGTTTGGTTAGTTCCTAGACAAGCGATGTGGCACGCTGACTGTGACGGGATAAGGTGAGTATAGGTGAACTCTTTGCTGTGGTCTTCGACACAACGAAGTCTAGAAGCATCCGCGTTTTGTACCGCTATTCTAGAAGGCGGCAACCGCTTAGGGTAAGTCGACCGGGACGGGTAAACTAATATAAATAGAAATATTCATTAGTATTCTATCAAGACTATTGGCTAATAAAACAATTAATCAAGAATTCTAAGTTTATCATTAATGAGAGGTAGGTAATGATAAAGTCGGCTAAGTCATTTAGCGTAGGCGACAGGAGCTCGTAATTCTTCAAGGGAAGTTCCTGAAGATTGTTTGAAAGAGTTTGTAATTTATTATTTAAGTTCGGACTAGGCTTACAGTTCCGATGCACTTCCTCTCGCACATAAGACCAACGGCGAATTTGGTCTCTTGAAGCACCTCGGCTGAAGCGTCTAGGAGATCGGGGGTCCGTCTGGTATCGGCGTCGATTCCCGATCCACGGCTGCTTCCGCTGAGAGCCCTTTCGGTCGGCCGTCTCTCCTATTCCCCCTCGGAAAGAACCACGGTCATCATGGGCGGACACTTTAAAAGTATAATGAGAAGCACATGAAATTTTATCTAAGTTCAATTTCTTACTTTATCGTGCTTCGGTCCGCTATCTTCCTTTCTTCCTTCCTTCCTTTCGAGCCATCACTTTTCCTGGATGCCGTTGGAGAGTCTACCTTCCTTCCTGTTCGTGATCTATGGTGAACGCTTGCTCTCTGTCCCTCTTCTCTCCAGTCTCGCCTTTTATTTCCCTTCGGTGGATTCTGGGCCGATTCTGCGCACAAAACCCACCTATCGTATTTCTTCTCCTGCTTCTTTCTCTTTCTGGCGGGTCTATTCCGGCTCGGGGTAACAGCTTCTCTTTTCTTTCTTTTTTCTTGTGTAAAATTTTCGGAGTTCTTCTTTTTCTCTTCTCCTCCCCTCCGAGGATTTGACAATTATTTACTACACCATTGACACGTTAGTTTGTTTGTTTTTTAATGTTTATCATTGTCACACGGAGACAAAAGTTTAGCAATTTGTATCAAAAAAAGTTAACCATAAGCTTCTAACACCTTTATTTTTTAGAACTGCCTGTATTCTACGTGGCATTGAATCAACCAGTTTTTTACACTCCTCTGCTGAGATATCCACCCAGGCATTCATGAAGCTTTTTTTTAGAGACTTCAGAGATGTTAGATGTGTCTTTCTTATCTTTTTTATATTGTTCTCCAGATGTTTTCACTGCAGTAAGGTAAGGGGAATTCCCTGGTCATTCCAAGACACCAACATCGTGCTGCCACAGCCATTCCTCTGAAAATTTAGCTCTATGAGCTGGTGGTCCATCCTGTTGGTATACACAATCATTTTCAGGAAAATAGAACTTACTGCCAGAATTAGATGATCATCCATGATTTCTGTATATTTCTTCACATTAACATTGCCATCAATTAGGCAAAGGCTTCCGAGTCCTTCAGCAGTAAGAGAGCCACAAACCAGGAATTGATGAAAGAAATTTAACAGTTTCTGAAATTCATTCTGTTACTTACGAATGACAGTTTCTTTACCATCATTGATTGCACAAAATCGACACTCATCAGAAAATATAACTTTTTTCAATCCATTACATCCCATTCAGAACATTTTTTCACCACTGGACACCTTTCTTTTTCATAGTGTGTGTGAGTAAAATTTGTAGCCCAATGCCTTTATGCATCAAATCGTCCTTTTTGAAGAAACATTTTTCTTAATTATTTTACACTATGCTCTTGTTATGTTCCTTGCTATATGCTTACCCATTCTGGTTATAAAATGTTTCAGCATAGCCAAATTGCGCTTTGTTGCTTTTTATGGACGTCCAGATCGTGTTGTACGTCAATAGTTCCTTCTTCTCTGAATTTTGAGAGGGTCCGGAAAACACTGGCTGGGTTAATCTGTAATTGCTTGCAATGTCCAATTGATTTATTCCTTTCTTTGATAAATAAATGACTGCCTGCTTAATTTGACTGGTCAGTTGTTTTGCCTTAAGCATTCTGAGTCTTCATGTGTTCACTTAGGTACCAGTACCAGTTATGCTACTAAAAACCAACCCATCACCCTTTCAATAAATGTAAAATCTTATTAATTTCCATGCATTATTATAAAAAAAACCAGGATTTTACTCCCCACAAAACAGAAATTGTTAAACTTTTGTCTCAGGGTTTGCATATTGCTAAACTTTTGTCTCAGGGT
>JAHWFO010046561.1:0-10252 GCA_023313115.1 Rhysida immarginata | reverse complement strand
CTGAAGAATGTGACTGGTAAAAATCTGGCTAATGAAGGTGTGAGACTTCGCCCCAGGGAAGTCCACCCATAGTCCTTGATTACTCAGTCTGTAAGAACTTTTCCTGGCTACACTTTTGATAAAAATATCAAGTGGAGTCAGAGATAAAATAATTTCTAAAGCCTTAGTTGGCGTAGTAGAAACAGCACTCGTTATACTCAAACACCCCAATCTTTGAAGAGAGGCCAGTTTGGTTCTAACGGTCAGTTGTTCAGACTTACGCCACCAAATTAGTGCGCAATATGTCAGAATGGGTCTGATCGCCATGACGTAAAGCCAGTAAGTCAACTTGGGAGTAAGACCCCATGATTTACCAAGGGCTCGACGACAACGGTAAAGTCCAACTTTAACCTGATTAATTTTATAATCCAGATGTTGGTTCCAAGTCAACTTACTATCAAGGATAACCCCTAGGTATTTGACTTCATTTCTAACAATGATTTTCTCGCCAAACAAAGTTGGTATGAGATCATTGGAAATAGTTTCTCTACGACCTGTAAAAGGAACTAGAGTGGTCTTTGAGGGATTAACTCTTAAATTCTGCTCAGAACACCATGATTGAACTTTGTACAAAGCCATTTGTACAAGATCTAAAATGGTGCGTTTGTCGATTCCAGAGACGTAGATGAGAATATCATCCGCGTAACCCTGGACATAAATACCTTGATTGTTAAGGAAGGAAATGAGGTCATCCACAACCAGGTTCCAGAGCAGGGGGGAAAGAATGCCACCCTGCGGACAGCCCCTGGAGGGACGAGCAACAATTCCCTCCCCCAACAAATCAGATTTAATAACTCTATCCGCTAAGAGGACCTGAATCCAATTACGGATTAGTGGAGAAATTGCTTTGGCAGTTAAAGCTTTAGCAATGGAGTCGTAGGAAGTGTTATCAAACGCTCCCTCAATATCGAGAAATACAGCTAGAGCAAACTCTTTATACTCCAGAGTTTTCTCAATCCTTACCACTAAGTGGTGTAAAGCTACCTCCGTAGATTTGCCAGCCTGATAGGCAAATTGGTTAACGTGAAAGGGTCCAGAAGTCCCAAAAACTTCACGAATTCGCCTATCAATAATCTTCTCAAGGCATTTAAGCATGAAAGAAGACAAACTGATAGGTCGATAACTTTTGGCTAGGTCGTAGCGACTCTTACCTGGTTTTGATATAAAAATCACTTTGACCTGCCTCCAGAGATTTGGGATGTACCCTAGAGCTAAGCTAGCTCTAAAGATTGAACACAGGATCGGTGAGATCACGTCCGATACCTGCTGAAGAAGTACTGGAGTGATTCCATCCGGTCCAGGTGATTTGTAGGGGTCAAAGGATTTAATGGCCCACATGACCCTACTACGGGTGATCACCTCACCAGCTGCAGCCCATCCAATCCGCGATGTCCTAACAAAAGAGTCAAGACACTCCAAGTCCGGCGGATCGATGAGCTCAGCACCTGGGAAGTGAGTCGTGATTAGAGTCTCAAGGACTTCTTTACTGTTCCTGGTGAATTCACCATTTGATTTCTTGAGAGTACCAACCATATTAGGTTTGTCGTTTCTCAAGAGTTTGTAGAGTCTAGCTCCTTCCACAGTCTTTTGGACTGATTCACAGAACTTCCTCCACAAGCTGTAGCATCATTGATAACACGAGTAATAGAACTGACATTTGCATTAATATCCTCGTTGTCAATAACCTCCTTATATGGAATGCTGTTTTCTCTAAGGATATCCCTGAAGAGTTTCCAGTCTTGTTTGGAGCGAAGCCCAATCTTAACATCGATGTTCAAGCCCTCAAAGATAAGCATCACTGGACGGTGGTCAGAGGATAAGTCGTCGACTGTGAAAATATTATAGGGCTTAAAGAATCCTTTAAGAACTACAACGTCCAGCACGTCGCTGACAGGAGAATGGTCGCAGTAGTACGTGTCATCAAGGGGTCCAGCAACAAAGGTGTCAATCTCGTTTAGAGTATATCCATAGAGGATATTACCATTTTGGTTGGAGCATTTGGAATTCCATGCAGGGTGCTTAGCATTAAAGTCTCCCGCCATAACCACTGGAACGGGCCCAGAGAGCAGCTCATCAAGCTCGCACGGTCCAAGCTTATGCCTAGGAGAATTATACAGAGAGGTGAATTTAATTTCACCTGCGTCGGCGTCATTTATTATCACGGAAACAGCTTCCATTCCTACATAATTTGGAGTGACAGTCTCACGATAATCAATGCCATCTTTGACAATGATAGCTGCTCCACCAAATGCTTGACTGGCGTTGTTACCCAGAGGTCGATCTTTTCGATAAACATGATAACCCGGCAAGTTAAAAGCTTGAGTTGATTTCAGGTGCGTCTCACACACGAAAGCTATGTCAATATTCCAATTTATGATGAAATTATAATATTCGATGCGCTTCCGATAGATTCCCCTGGCGTTCCATATATTGCAACGAAGCTTTCCGTGGGTAATTGTTCTGTAGTGGTGTCTGTCCATGGTCAGTTTTGATTTCGTGGGACGCAACCTGTGGCAGTACGTTGCCACTTTCCTTACAGAGGTTAAGAAGGTTACCCAGACTCCTATAAATGCTACGCAATTGGATTGGATCGACCGCATCTGAATGAGAAGAGCTGGATGCGACTGAAGCATAGGTTCTGCCATCAACTACTTTAGTGCTTTTGATCCTTTTGACTTGAGGATATTTCGGACACTTGGTGTAACTTGAAGTATGCTGACCATCACAACGAATACATTTAGGGGGGTCTTTACCCTTTACATTTGTACAGTCCCTCGACTGATGGGATATGTCAGTTATCGACAATCGACGGACGACGACGTACCTATTGCAGTCTGGACGACTTTCAGTGCATCGGTGGTTTCTCCAGGAGGACTAAAGAGGTAGGACTTTTTTAAGTCATTTAAACTGAGTCGTTCTGAGTAGGTGCGTCCTTCTAAGGACGGCAAAACCCAGCACCACACCTGCTTCATGATGACATCAGGCGCTGCGTCATGCACTGTTAAGTATGCTGATGGTAAAGTGTTACCTTGTGAACTGGCCTACAAGATGCGTATAAGGATCCGAGATTTCTGGCATTTGACATTATTATTAACGAACAACTTGAGGCATTACGTACTGAACTGAACAAGAAATATCTTGAGTTAGAATCAAGGGTGGAAGCGCTGTCTAAGGAACTTGGTAGTAAAATTGATAGTTTAAAAAGTGATATTCAGAGTGCTAGTTTAGAGACTGCCAATGGCTTTGCTAACTTTGGCAATATTATCAAGGAGTTTATGGGCTCTCCCGTTAGTTCTGATTCGCCCATGATAGTGGTAAATCCTGATCCAATACATAATAATGAAAATGTTTCTACTTGCCTGGAAGAAGTCAGCGAAGGAAACTCCTCACTACGAACTAGCGTCAAAAGAAGGCACGAAAACGATTCTGCTGAAAGTGATGGAGGTAACTGGCGTATTGCGCAGAATAAAAGAAACAAAGGTGGTGTTAGGATAGACAACATTCAGTCCACTGTCGATATAAAAAATGGTGTCTCTGTAGCCCTACGAGGTAACAAAGCTAAGCTTGGTTATTCCCAAAGCAATGTCACCCATGGAAAGGGAGTAATTTACATTCCTTAGATTATCATTTGTCATCACGGAAAACCAATCAAGGAAATTCTAGAGGAAATCACAAAACATGTGTCTTTAAATAAAATCATCTGCCACACTGGTCGTAAGGACACCATTAAAATAAAGTGCCTTGATGAGGATACGCACAAAATTCTAGTATCTGGAGTAAAGAGTAACGATGTGCTAAAAATCCAGCATCATCAGCTCAAATCAGAAAAGCTGCTGAAATACGTTGTCCGAAATGTTGACACAACGTATGACCTGGAAGAGTTTTGTGATGACCTCAGGAAGGCAAATTATTATCCTGAAAAGGCAATCAGGCAGAAAAAAGCGAACGGTTCCGTTGAAATGCCACTGGTGTTAGTTCTGGTTGAAATGCCACTGGTGAAAGTGTACTTCCCGTGGTTACTTTCTGGGCGAGTATGGTAGTGAAAGCGTTGCTTTCGGACCACTCGTTTCGTTTTACCTGCACTGTTCGATTGTCGATTGTCGATGTCAGTTACGACAATCGACAATCGAACAGTGTAGTGAAAAAGAAAGACGCGAGTGGTCCAGGAGCCAAGCTCATTTTGCACGCTCGCCCAAAAAGTAAACCAGAGGAGGTACACTGAACTGGGAGAGAAGCCTGATGAACCTCTTTAGTCCTCCAGAGAATGAGTCCCGAGAAGGGACGAGTCAGATTGTGGATTGACGAATAGAGTCCCCAAAAATCAGCAGGATCTAGAAGATCCAATAGTTGGGGAAGACGGCTTTGTTAACGTCATCAAAGCAGACATTCAGGACATGGCGGGGTCTTCGAAATCTGAGGGGACCCTTAACAGCGAGTGGGTGGTCCAGGATACCAGAAACCAGGGTGTTTTCATGATTCTCCATCTTGGGTAGCATGTTCTTCATAAGAGTCTGGACAAAGGTGCCTATGTGGGTCAACCCCAGATCCTCATAGATAGAGTGGTTGTTGGCAACTCTTCTGTCAAGTTGGGCAATGGACCGAAGAGCAACATTTTGGAAGGTCTGGAGATCCTTCCACCTAGATTTGCAAATAGAAGCCCAAGCAGGCATTCCATGAAGTAAGATAGTACGAATCACAACCTTGTATATCAAGAGTTTGTTATCCACACCAAGAGCGCTGTTTCGCCCCAGAAGTGCAATCAAACTGAACCTCGCTTTCTTTGCTTTGTTGAGCGCGTATTGGACTTAGTCGTTCCAATTTAGTTTGGAGTCGATCATGACACCAAGATACTTATAGCTTTTTACCCACTCAAGTTTCTTGCCAAATAAGAAGAGGGGCTTTGGAGGGTTTTTGCATTTGCGAGTGACCTTGCACTTTTTAACATTCAGGTTTAATCGCCACTTAGTGAACCAGCTCTCGCACTGATGTAAAGCTTTTTGAAGTCGAGTGATGACTTGTGCTGGGTTTCGTGCCCAGGTCATGATGGACCCGTCGTCAGCAGACATGTAAAGATTACACTTTGCAAACTTGGGAAAGTCATGGATAAAGAAACTGAATAAGGCTGGCCCCAAAACAGAGCCTTGGGGTACACAAGCATTAACATCGCAGGGTTCAGACAAGGAGTCCCGAATCTTAACACGAAAAGTCCTCTCTGACAGGAAGGAGTGAACCAGAGCAATTAGATCGTCAGGGAACCCGCAGGTAATCATTTTGTAAATGAGTCCATCATGAGTTCCGCAGACTTGGTCAAAGGCCTTTTGGACATCGAGGAAAACGAGACCACCAATCATAGAGAGGTTGAGAGGACCGTTTAAATCAGCAACAAGCCTCCATAACTGAAGCTGACAAGAGTGGCCTGGACGGAAGCCAAATTGCTCACTACGAATGAGGTTGTTTGCCTCGCAGTAGTCGTTGAACCTCTTGAGTATAGTGCGCTCAAAGACCTTGGAAAGCATGGGCAACAAGCTAATGGGCATATAACTTGTGGGAAGAGCAGGATCCAGTCCAGGTTTAGGAATGGTGATGATGACTGAGTCCTTCCAGGCACTAGGGAAATGGCCGCTAAGCCAGCAGTCATTCATGACCTTGGTGATGATGCAGATAACACTGGGAGGCAAATTCTTGAGAGCACTGTTGGTAATGGTGTCGATGCCGGTTGCCTTTTTGCTTTTCAGGCACTTAATGATGTCCAATATCTCAGAGGTGCCAATGACATCAGGAGAGACAAGAGCGCGCTGGGTGTGGCTATACCTATCACGCACGTCTTTGACCTCACGAGTAATATTGAACAGATCATCCTCTTTGGGCGTAGAGAATTGGCTCTTCAGTGAATCGGCGATAATTTGTGCTTTGTCCTGGTCATTGCTAACGAAATCGCCACCCTCTGTAAGCAAAGGAGGAAGAACAATAGTCCTTTTGCTTTTAAGGGCCCTGACCATACTCCAGAGAGAGTTATCCTGGACGGACAGACTTTTAACTTTGTCGTTCCATCTTTGATTCCTTAAATCCTTAATCTGATCACTTACCTTGCGGGATAGCCTGTTGTACTTCGTCTTGAAGTGGAGAAATCTGGTACGCTGCCAAAGTCTTCTGAAGTGGTTTTTTTCGTGGATGAGTTGCCTGATGGAGGGAGGAAGTTCCAGGTGGTCTGGCCGCTTGCAATCCACCGGAGTAGCACTAGCATTTGTAGCCATCTTGATGGAGTGAGTGACCTTTTTGATATTTTCGTCAATCACTATCCCTAAAAGCTTAGCATCGTCATTAATAATCACCAATCCGACACTACCCAAGTTGTATGCCCTACCAAAAATACACAAACCGGGTGATAAAATGAGACCCATAGTTTCCAATATCGATTCACCTTTGTACCTTATCTCTAAGTTTCTGGCCAATTTCCTAAAAACCCTCAAGGTGTCAGGTTTCGACAGTTCAGTTAAGAATAGTCTAGAATTAGCCAACATACTTAAGAATAGGAAAATCAAACCCGGGGAGATTTTAGTATCTTTTGATGTTGTCTCACTGTTTCCCAATGTCCCCATCCCCGAAACACTTGACTTTCTCAAAAAATTTTTGGCTAAAAACAAGGTACCTAAGGTCAAGATTGAAGAATATCTAAGATTAACAAAATTTTGTGTAAATAATAATATATTTTTACATAAAGGGCAAATATACAAAATGAATAACGGTACTCCTATGGGGTCATGTCTTAGCCCAATTTTGGCGGACATTTTCCTAAAATCTTTCGAAAGTATTCTCAAGAATTTGAATCACTACTTTCCCGAAGTCTGGTACCGTTATGTTGACGATGTTTTCGCTATTTTCGATACCAGTGTGTGTGAATTAGATAAATTTATTGAATACATCAACGGTTTCTTCCCTACCATTCAATTTACTTTTGAAAAAGAAGTCGACGGTAAATTAGCCTTCCTGGATATTTTGATTTTAAGAAATCGGGATTCCTTAGCGTTTGATGTGTTCCGGAAACCCTCCAATCGTCTTAATTTTATTACATCCGATTCTAGCCATCCGTGGAACCAAAAAATGTCCACTTTTATTTCAATGATAGACCGAGCTATTAATCTTCCTTTAAGTGCCACGGTGTTTAAAAAAGAAATTTCCATGATAAAGAAAATTGCCTCTAAGAATGGATACAGCCCCAATACTATCACAGACCTTCTTAGATAAAGGAAATTTAACAAATTTATTACAGACATCACTACCCTTCGAAAATCTAAAGAAAATAGAAAGACCATCTCCTTACCCTACAATAAACAACTGATTAAAGGTCTCAATTCAGTTTTTAAACTACATAATTTTTCCCTTTGTTTTAGGAACCCAAACCAAGTAAAATTCTTACTAGGCAATCCGAAGGACAAGGTTCCCCAGCACCAGAAATCTGGTATCTATGAAATACAATGCCCCCAATGTCCGAAGATTTACAAAGGCCAAACTTCTCGCAGCATTTTAACCCGTTTCAAGGATCATCTGCGCCACACAAAATATGGTAGAAGCAACCTCTCTGCCGTCGCCAAACATTCCCTAAACACAGGACACGAAGTTTCCATAAACAATTTGAAGCTTGTAAAATCAATAAACAAAAAAAGACTGCTGGACACTTTCGAGAGTATGGCCATTCAATCAACCGACAGCAATCTTTTACTTAATTCTGATGGGGACCCAATCAGTCACTCCCAATTAATTCAATGGTGGGTCAGCTTAACCAATCATTGATTCTCTCTTGCTCTGTTTGACTTATTTCTATGATTGGCTTTTTATCGCTATAAATACTCGTCCCCCCCCTTTACTTCAATCATCACTGGAGGAAAAAGTCGAATCCCTACACAAAAGTTTTGAGGAGAAGTTCGAAGGTATCAATCAGGAAATTAAGGACTCTCGTAGAGATGTTATTGACAAGATAAGCGAACTTAAGGAAGCCTTTGGGAAATGCTCTGGGACTCTGAAGGCAAGTAACTCCACGGAAGATAATCCAGTTGATAGCAGCAAGGTAAGTAATGTCTTAAAAACTATTTCCTCTTCTATTAAAACGGTGGCTGTAAGAGAAGTCACTCTGACGGAACTGATGAAGAAGTGGACGACTGTCCCTGGATTGGTGTCACAAATAAAAAATTCAGAAAAGGCACGAGGATTGATAACCTAAAGACCGTCTCCAGTATAAATGAAGAAGTCGTCAGCGCGACTAGAATGAGGAATCCGAAGAATGTACAAGGTCGCTCGGCTAATAAAGACCATAGGATCACGAAGAGGTATGTACCGCCAATTATCGTGCGGACTCATGGCGTCCCGTTTAAGACGATTTTAACTGAGCTCGAAAAGCATGTTCCAGTCGAAAAGATCGCCGTTCATATGGGCAGAGCTGAAACCATCAAGGTTAAATGTGAAGATGAAGAAACACACAACAGGTTAGTCTCTGGCAATAAATCTGATAATATTTTAAAAATTCAGCATCATCAACTGAAGTCGGAGAAGGTCTTGAAATAGGTAATTCGTAATGTGGATGTTACGTATGACCTCGATGACTTCCAAGAAGACCTAAAAAGAACCAACTACTTCCCGGAAAAAGTTATTCGATTGAGGAAAGCCAAAGGATCCATTGATATGCCAATGGTTTTGGTTCTACTCCCGAACACCGAACACAACCAACCATTGAAAAACGTAACACGTATTGGGCCGCTGGCAGTTTCAGTGGAGGCCTTTCGAGGGAACAAGAAGCCACTACAGTGTTACAACTGCCTGCGCTTCGGACACGTATCCATGGGCTGCACGGAAGATCCTCGTTGTAATAAATGTGCTGAGGGGCACCAGTCAAGAGATTGCCCCAAGATCAAAGGACAAGACCCCCCAAAGTGCATCAGATGTGGTGGACAGCACACATCAAGCTACACGAAATGTCCAAAGTACCCCCAGGTTCAAAGGATGTCTAGTTCTAAAGTGACAGCAGGCAAATCCTATGCTGCCACTGTGTCTACGCCGGAAAATAAAGGCCTCAACATCAACGACCTACCAGGTATGTATAAGCAATTAGGACGTATCTTTAATCTGTTTTCTAATCTAGGCAAAAGTTACCCACAGTTGAGTGGGCTCCTTACGACCAACTAATTTTAGTATGGCTGCACAACGTTATACTGTAATCAACAAAGGTGAACTTCGGTGCGTGATATGGAACGCTAGGGGCATTCCCCGAAAGCGTATCGAGTTTCATAACTTTCTGATAAATCACGAAATTGACGTGGCTTTCCTCTGTGAAACTCGCCTCAAACCAAGCCAAGACTTCAAGCTACCTGGCTATTGTGTGTACCGTAAGGATCGAATGGCTTCAAATGCTGCAAGATGTGCGTCTGGGGGCGCTGCGATCATCATTAAGAGGGGAATTCAACACCAAGAATTAGTATCCAAGTCTTATGCAGGTATAGAATCAGCCTCCATCATTATCAATGACGTCTCCTGTGGTGAAGTGAAGTTCGTAGCGCTCTACAATTCACCTAAACATTATCTTGACATTTGCGAGATTGATGAACTCTTCAGTGGTGACACTCCAGTCGTCCTGGCTGGTGACCTAAATTCCAAGCATCCAAGCTGGAAATCCAGAACGCAGAATTACAATGGCATGATTCTCTATAGGTACATACAAGGTAGAGATGATATCATCGCTGCTGGACCTGTGGAGGACACCTACTACTGCGACCACTCCCCTAGTAGTGACGTTTTGGACATCTCGCTCTTGAAGGGTTTCTTCAAACCGTACAATATCTTCACGATTGATGACCTTTCTTCTGACCACAAGCCTGTGGCGTTGTACTTTGACAATGTTGACATAAATTTCCGAGAGGAACTCGTACATCATCAAGACTGGAGGCTCTACAAAGATATTCTTAAGGACTATGGCTACCATCCCGACGTTGCTTACTGTACAGAGGACATCGATCAACTTGTTGATGACATCACCAGATGTATTAACAGTGCCATAGAAGTCAGTAAGTATCCATCAGAGAAAAAACCTTCTCATTGAATCCAACTCTCTCCTGGAATCCAACGCCTAATTGCTGAAAGAAACAGGACCCGTAGACTTTGGCAACGCTATCGTGAACCTTGGCTCAAAACCAAGTACAACAGGTTAGTGCGAAGAGTTCAAGAG
>JAHWFO010046559.1:0-22059 GCA_023313115.1 Rhysida immarginata | reverse complement strand
TCCTATTTGCTTTCGGGTAATCACTTTCGCTGAAATATATGAAGTGTAACATGCTCTTTACACCCCTGAAGTCTCAAGATAATTCGTCAAGTATTTTTCTAGATATTGGACAAAACATCTAAAATCAAATGCGTTAATATTATTCCAACCTTTCTATATAAAAATATCAATTCATGCAAATTTATGCGATTTATATTTTCAAGAACAGATGATGCGTATCTTCATCTGTTCTTGATAACATTTTTAAGTGATGAAACACATATTAGGTATTTATTCTTAAATACTTTTTATCGTTAACTAAAAAAAAATAAACTTCTAAACAAGAAGTTCAATTGCAAACGCATGTGATTGGGAGCGAAAATGGCGGATTCAAGGTCAGCAATAAAGCCAATGGATGAGCACACCCCCTTTCATCTAGTTTCCCTACCTATGCGGCACGAAAACGAGGTTCGAGGGAAAGCCCTCTTCAAAATGAACATTGCTTCACGGTGTAAAGTGCTTGGAAAACGAAGAAATGAAACAGTTTAACAGTTTTGCTAAGCATAAATTTTAGTATACTAACGAAATGGCTGGGAAGGTTTAATAAGGCATATAATTTTATTTTTCAGAATCTTATATTTTTTGATTTTGAAGGTAATGTTATGAAAATTTATTTTTGAGAGTATATTCTTAAATATATTCATGTGGAAAATTTATACAGTAATTAAATTAAAACAATTGATTATTTTGGAAAAAATTGATATTTATTATTTTCGTAAAAAAATACTAACATTTTATAAATACACGGTATAATGAAGATTGCCATTATGAATAAGCAATTGCTCTTTTTATATATTATGCAAACAAAGTGCTTTTTTTTTTTTTACATTTATCTTTAATTATACGAAAACATTTTAAGTTAAAATTAATTGATTTTTAAATTAAAATTAAAATCGTAATTGAACATTTTAAGATAAAATTAAATTGATCTTTATTTAAACACAAAAAACTTATTACGAATTAATTTAAAAAAATTTCATTTAATTTTTATTTAGTTTGTGATGATAGCAATTTTGTATTTTATGAAATGCCAAAGCATAAAAAGATCGCTCAAAATAATTGAACCATAAAGCATAAAAAAACCGCGACGCCACTTCACTTCTTGTTAGAGATCCTATAGGATTTGCTTCCCTCCAGCCTCGGTTTCAATCGCGCATGGGATGACGTAATACTGGAAATCTCGTGAGCGGGCAAAAGGCCCATTGAAATGTGTAGTGCGATTGTCTAGGTACAACTAAAACCTGAGCTATAATTATTAAGTCACTATTGAAATTTAATAATTTTGCTTCATACTCTTTAATATAGTACCGTCCTACTAATGCTAATTCGAAATTGCATTAATTTAATGTAATCTAATTTATTGTATTCATTGAATAATTTATTAAAGTCTTGCCTATATTCAGAAGTCAAATTTTTAATTTTTCGCTGAACGTGTCCCATGTTCGATAGAGCCGGTAATCATTCATCGCAGTTACAGTGTGACCAGATTTGGTATTTTTGGTACTAAATTAGTATTTTTTGGACTAGAATTTGAAGCGTTAGTATTTTTTTAGTATTTTTGTATATTTAGTATTTTTTTTAGTATTTTCATATAAATTATATATTTTTTCAGTATTTTTATATAAATTATGTATATTTTTCCGGTATTTTTTTGGATTTTTATGACAAATTCGTGCAAATGGTTTTTGACATAGATGCGTTCGAGAGTATGGAAATTTGGACTCTATACTCTCGAACGCATCTAGTAGTGCTTTGTTATTCGTATTTCTACCAATAATAAGCCCTGAATTTGCACTACTATGATGATGTAACAATGTATGACAGTTTCCGTGCAGAGGCTTTCTCTTTAGGGTGCGTTCACTTATTCACTTGGAGTCACAACGAGTGACTCCTGTGACTCTTGAGTCATTCGGATTCCGTTTCTTTATTTGCTCCGAGTCATTTGGTCTCCGTTTCTTTCTTCGCTCGGAGTTAACTCCCTTGACCTCCAACATCAGGGTACGCTTGGAGTCTTTCGGAGTTTGTTTCTTTATTCGCTTGGAGTGCGACTTGGGTTAACTCCCTTACCTCCTGCTTTCAAGCTGGAGACATCGGAGTCAAAAAATTTAATGTGAAAGACGACGCAACAATGAAGAGTGCCAACAAAGTTGTGACTTCAACGATGATTAATTTTGTTACAATGAGATATCGTTTGCGAGCGCGCTTGTTAGGAGCCGTGGCAACCACACAAACAAGAGAAGACTTTATTTTTTCAAGCTGGCGCATATGTTGTTTAACTATCAACATGGCCGCTTCTATCTTTCCAAAGTGCACGATCACAGCCTACCATAATTGGTTAGCCTTCCATTGGTGTAGGCTTGGCATGATACAAACGAAAATTTAGCTTAAATTGATCGAAAATTTGATTCAAGACAATTTTTTTAGCATAATTATTAATTTTTATATGCTCAATCTCAGTTCCATCTTTACGCATGAGGCCACCCTAGTCTCTATGATAATAAATTAAAATTGCAATTATGACCAGAACTTTGTTTTTATAAAAATAATAAAAAATAAAAAATATGTTATTGTTTATTCCTGTTAATAAAAAATAACTTAATGTTAAAGGTTCCCCATAATCTTAAAGTGCCATGGGCACTGCTCATGCTTTTCTGATGCCTCCGGAGGTTGCGAAGAGGGGAAAAAATATCTTGAATCGTTCACAAGTAATGTTGCCAATTTAGCAGGGATGTGTCCAATTTAAAAGCTCATTTCAATATTTTGTGCATTATACATTAATTTACGAAGTAGTATAATATGTTTATTTATTAATGAATGATTCTATACTCATTTATAAATGGAGAAGATAAAATAATAAATAAAAAGAATAAATAATAACAAGTTCACCACGAATAATGATGAGAGTTTTTGAAGAGAATTGAAGACTTTTAAATGAATGGTAGATAGTTGAAGTGCATTGTTTAATTTTTATTGAAAATTTCCAACAAAAGACAAGCGCATGAAAAAAAGGCTAAATTGGCAATACTGCACGCAAATGATTATAACGATCAAAGTCTTCGATTGTTAAGTCGTTGTGTTGACTCTGAGCCATGACGATAGTACTCTGATCACGTGATCACATTGACTCGGAGCCTGACTCCGAACGAATAAGTGAACGCACCCTTAGGAGGTGTTGAGCGAACCCACCTGTTTGTATAATCAGGAAATAACCCATTGTTAGATTTTTTCTTTGTTGTGACAACGTCCACCGTCGCTGATTTTATATAAATGACTAGCAAACCCGCGCCCGGCGTTGCCTGGGCTTTTTAAATCATGAAATAAAAATACAGTATAGGTAAATTTTAAAAAACATTTATTTAATGTCAAAAAATTAATGGAAGTTTTTGGACTACACCTAAGTCTTGAGTACTTCCTTATAAACGACATTTAATGTTGTTGCATCTTTACTGCAAATGTATAAATTTCTAGGGTCGCTAACTCTAGAACAGGCAACATACAGTTGGCCATGTGAGAAACAATCTTCTTGCAAATTTACTCCAGCTACTTTCAATGTTTGGCCTTGAGATTTGTTAATTGTTATGGCAAAGCAAAGTTCAACTGGAAATTGAATGCGTTTGAACTGAAAAGGTAAGTCTGTAGGTATTAAAGGGACTCTTGGAATTAAAACTGTTTCACCAAGACCACTTCCAGTAATAATTGAACCTTCTATCATTAGTGATTTCACAATTAACCTTGTTCCATTACAAAGTGTTGGAGGATTTAAATTTCTAAGTAACATTATAGGAACACCAATTTTAAGTTGTAATAAATGAAGTGGAAAACCAGAAGGTTGTAATGAGTTTAAAAATTCCACAGGGTAATGTACTGCATTTTCAGTTTGTAAAACTGTGTTGATGGAACAATACTGTTTTACATTTCCTTCAACTTTGTTCATTATTTTTAAGTTTATTAGGTTAGCAGAATCGTTACGTGGTGTTAATATAGTCCTCTCTTGGAACCATCCTAAAGACTTGGACTGAATATTAGAAATATCGGGGTAAATTTTTTCAATCAAAGAATCTAGTGATTCGACATAATTGCACAATGAAGAATCAAGTTTTATCCTACCATTTACTTCTGGTTCACTGCCATAACCAATTTTCAACAATTTTGTAGAAAATGCATCTGCCTGTTGATCATTATTTAAAAGGACCCTCATGTTTTTAGTGAGTGAAAGATGAATAACATGCTCCCAAATAAAAGACATTTTTAAGCAAGCATTTACTTCGTCAGCAACTGTACCTTTTGTTATAACTGGTAGAGTTTGACGAAAGTCACCTGTGAATAAAAATGTCAAGCCACCCATTATTTGATTGGATTTTCTAAGATCTTTCAGAGTGCGATGCAAAGCTTCAACAACAACCTTATTTGCCATAGTAGCTTCATCCCAAACTATCAAGGAAAATTGACGAAGTACTTTTGCAGTAGCACTTTGTTTTTTTATTTGGCAGAAAGGAGTGTCCCCTGGTATAATTGTGAGGGGAAGTTTAAAAGTGGAGTGTGCAGTTCGTCCCCCCAGTAACAATGTTGCTGCTATTCCTGAAGATGCAACGGCAATAGCTATCTTATTGAAACTTCTAATTTTGCATAGTTTTAAGTTTGTTAAAAAAGTTTTTCCTGTGCCTCCAGGAGCATCTTAAAAGAATAGCTTTCCTTCACGATTTTGTACACTTGTAATAACCTTATCGTATGCGAAACGTTCGGTTTCGCTTCGCATGGTTTCTGTTTACACAGCTATTAGAGGAGAAAAAAGCATGGCAGCCTATCGCAAAAATAGTACCTATTTCATTGAGTTCTTTTGAATTTTTTTGTGTTATATATTTTTTATTTTTTTATTGAATTAGTGTATTGAAATATTAAGTTGTGGAGTTACAGTATAGGTAAATTTTAAAAAAACCTTTATTTAATGTCAAAAAATTAATGGAAGTTTTTGGACTACTTTTAAGTCTTGAGTACTTCCTTATAAACGACATTTAATGTTGTTGCATCTTTACTGCAAATGTATAAATTTCTAGGATCGCTAACTCTAGAACAGGCAAGATACAGTGGGCCATGTGATAAACAATGTTCTTGCAAATTTACTCAGCTATTAAGATGAAGTAGAATTAGCTTATGTTTGTTTGTTTGCTCAAGAGATGGCGCTAAGCGTCTCGATCGCCGATCACCATATGATGAGCAGCCATGTTGACGCATTTTGAGAGCAATTAACGTAAATAATTTAATATAAAACCAAATTTTATGAATTAATACCTAGCCTACAAAGTTTCTACATAAATCCCCTAACAAACAAAACTTGTTTCATAAAAATCGATGCAGTAGTTCTTAAGGTTATCGAGCACATACACCGGGGAAGTGACTTAGATTTATACTATGTATAGATAGAAGATAGATAGATAGATAGATAGATAGATAGAAGATTATTATTATTTTTTTCGTTTGTATTTTCTTTCTGACAATCGTCAATCTTATTTTCTTTTTTGTATAATATGGAAGACCGCTTGGGTTGGTTAGGCTTCTTGAGTCAATCTTGAAGAATCTTGACTTATCTCAGTGTATTTCATTTGGAATTTATTCTGTTTCGATGAGCTTTGTGAAAGCCCTGCTTTCGTCCCATCTGAAGAAATGTACACTTCACTGTTCGATTGTCGATTCAGTGTCTGTCAGCCTGTCAGTCAGCACGAATAGGTTAATCCAGTAAGCACCTTGTTAAATGGCTAAATTCAAATTCAGATTCCCATACATCTTTTTATTTTTTCAATACCAATTCCGTTCCAATCCTCCAATTTGAAAAACTGAACCCGAAACCGATTTTGATATTTGCTTCTTATTATATCCGAGAGCGGATCATTGTTGAGTCAGGGAAGAGGAAGAATTGTAATTCTTCCCTGGTTGAGTTTCAAGACGCTTAAACTCGCTGCTAGAAAAGCAACGCAACACCTGTAATTAGCAACACCTTTTCATCTAGTTTCCCTACCTGTAATGCGAGAAGAGACTTTAACGCAACATATAATTCATGGTACTTCAGTGCTTTTCTAGCTGCTTTAAACTCAAGAATTCTATGGTCAATTCCGATTTCCATTTCCGTTACGCACTAATATTCAGTACCTTAATTAGTATTAAACACAGATATATAGTAATGTATCATGTATCTGTGGTATTAGAGTACTTTCGCATTTAGTATTTTATTTAGTATTAAAGCACTATGTGTTAGTATTTTTTGGTATTTTTTTGCCGTTGCATTTAGTATTTTCTTGAAAGAAATCTGGTCACACTGATTCATCGTTGCCGCTATCCTCTCGTAGAACAACTTGTTTCTTTTTGTTCTTATTAAGTTGTCTATATTTTTCTGCCACAAACGATTTTGGATGGACGTTTGGCATCGTCACTCCCCGTTTCATTTCACTCCCCACCAACGGTATGAAATGAGCAGATCGCTTATGTGGCCGCCATCTTTGGGGCAATTTGAAGGCGGCGAAAAGTGGAACTAATCTCCATTACTATGGTTGGCAGAACAACATCGCCAGCCAAAGCGCCATTACTATATATCCGCTTTGTCGCAGGCTGAGAAAGCACCCCCCCCCCCACCAACATCGTGCTTAAGCGACCTCTCCCAAATTTAGAAGTTTTTTAATAAATGCGGTATATAATTTCATAAATACCTCGAAACAATCATTCTGGTATCACTGAAACGACGGTAACATGGTTGAATATCGACATCTTTTATGTACCAACAACCACGATATAAAAGATGACCAGGATTTGTACATGAGAAAAACATTCTAAGACAGATAAGACGCAGACAGATAAAAACACACCTGTGAAAGGTCAGTGGTGAAACTTTAATATATCTATTACTACAATTTAAAGCTAGACAAGAAATCGGCAGGCTTTGGTTGGCTAGGTGTGCTAGCCTAGCCTTTTCCCTGAAAGCGTTCGCTAGGCTTGGCTAGCTCCGCCCGTCCGCAGCTGGCTAGGATTTTAAGCGAGCTTCTCAAAAGTTGGCTACGTTGGCCATTTTCAAGATGGCTGCGCCCACGGAAGCAAACGTTCATGAAACGTTTGAAACACGAATCATTGTCAACGGATATGAATTTATTTTACACAACAACGACGAGATATTTACTGCTAAGTCAAGGAGAGATTGTAGTAATGAATGTTTTCTTATTTTTGCACGACTAATAAAATGTTTAACTTTTATTTTGAGATAATTAACTTGTCGTTGATTTTATTATTGAATAAATGAACAATTAGAGCTTGCAACAGAAATTAATCAAAATAAAGCAGAAATTGTTTATTCTTTCCTATTTTTTCATCCCTTCATTGTTTCTCTTCGATTTCGATCTTCGATGGCTAGGCCCTAGTCTAGCATTGGGCTTAGATCGTTCAAATACGCTACGGCTAGATCGTAGTGTATCAGGTGACGGCTAGGAGGCGATATCTCTAGCCATAGCGAGCCGACTACCTTCCTGAATTCACCTCAGTTCTAGGAGTTTCAATCTAGCTTAAGTTGAGCTAGATGCGTTCGCATTGCACATTTCAAACCCGATTGAGAAGTGGAGCTAGATTGAAATGTGTAGTGCGAATGGGGTATTAGCTTGAAGCAACCGTAGCCCACGAAAAGGACAGGACTGGGCACTCAAAAATCACCTGATCATAGTAGTCTGAGCAATACTCCGAACTTCGTTATTTCCAACAAACGAAAAAACACTGATTGTTAAAATCCAAGATGGAGACAATGAAAGTTGGATTATTGCTCAGACTACTATGGTCATGTGACTTTTGAGTGCCCAGGCCTGTCTTTCTCGTTGGCTACGGAAGCAAACGAAGCCATTCTAAACAATGCCACCTAAAGACAAGAATTGTTCACTGAAATATCATAGATGCTTACACCATCATTAGAGGGCGAGGTTTAAGGCTTATTATTGGATGTCTACCAACAATTACGGGTTACCACCAATAATAAGCCCTAAATCTCGCCCTCTGATGATGATGTAACAATGCATGATATAGGCGTGTTTCAAAACTCGAGGGGATCTCAGTGGGCGGAGCAAAAAAATCTACCACAACGTCATCGAAAACGTCACCGTCTAGCTCGAGTTTTGAAACAGCAGTAACTCCAGAGAGAGCAAGCGTCATCGAAAACTTCTTCAACGTCTTCGAAATCTATTCATAGCGCTTCGATTTTATCGAAATCATACATTTGCTACATTTGAACAATTTCTTCATTAAATCTGTTTATTTAAATATTTTCAATAATAATTAGATATCATTAAAAAAAGGAATAAGTACTATAAAGAATTAAATATTATATAAGAGAATACAAAGAATTATACAAAAATAAGAAAAATGGTTTGCAGGATTGCACGGTTTTTAGCAAGAATCTCACGTTTTTAGCCAAATTTAAAATTATCAAACATGGCATATTATCTAAGCGACAAATATATGGTTTTTATTATCTTACATGGGATTTTTTAAATCTAAAGTTAATAACCTATTTTACATATAAAAATTGTCCAAATAATTTAACGTTAATAATAATAATAATAATAATAATAATAATAATAATAAAAATTACAAATATTGAACAAATGTGATAGTTTATTCATCAGATTAACTGAACTGGCGATTTGGCGAACGGACTGCGAGGACACTTTGAAAAATATTGTAAGGTTTGCCAATAAGCAAATGAACATGAATGGTCCTATTCTTCTAGCGGACGGGGTGGATCCCCAAGCAACAGAATTATAGTTGACAAAGTGGAAATTTTGGGGGAGGGGTGCTGTAGCCCTCCCTTGTTACGGCCTTGATTGATTCCCAATTTTAAATATTTTAGAAATTTCAATGTTCGTCAGTTAACGTGATTGTTGATTTGGTGGCAGCCATCTTGTAGATCCAAGGCATTTATAAACTAGAGGAAGGTAAGATCTGCGCGGAATGTGAGAATAATGACGTGTTATGACGTGTAATGAGACTTTCGAGATTAGTGAGAAGATTTTCAGAAGTCTCCTTCTCCTCACTTTAATCTACCCTATGTGACGTCAAATCCGCGTCACGGACGCGATATCTAGACGAGATATCTCGAGTTTTGAAACAGAAAAATCTCGAACTCCTCGATTGCCTCGAGTTTTGAAACACGCCTTTTTTCAGCGGCCTTTAGGGTGGCATTAATCTAAAGGCCGCTCAAAAGAATCGGATGACATTTGTGCTTCATAACAATGTTTTATAAAGTTTCTCGCATATCTTCGAGCATGTTTTTCAAAAATTTAATGAAAATGCCCAAATTTATATACTATATGTTAGGAAAGAAATGCTACTACTGACATAATGATTAACTTTTAAATAATTAATTATATCCTAATTTAATTGTCTTGATTTATTTTTCCTTTTACCGGCTTATCTGCTGGGGTTGAAACAATTTTGTAAAATAAAACTCATGTAATATAAAATCCATTAAAATGAAAATGGATTTTGAAAATAAAATTTTTTCATGAACGATTGCAGGAACTGATTAAATACTTAAAATAATTATTTACACTCAATATCTATATATATTTATTTTATTTATTTATTTATTTATTTATTTATTTATTTATTTATTACAGAAACAATTGTCTATCCAGGGCCAGTATGGCCAGATAGCCGACAATTTTTGTCCCTGGATAGAGAATAAAATTACCAATTGTGATTAAAAAATTAAAATTAATAATAATGAACTAGGTCCAAAAAGTGTACAAACAAAATTCAAATATTGCAATGAAAGCAAATTAAAAGAAAATACAGGGTTAGTGGGTTAGTATTGTTAGGAGTTATATAAAAAAAATTTTAATCTAAATTTGATGATGGCGATGTTCGGGGAAAGGCGCAAATCGATAGGTAAGGAGGACCAGAGCTTAATAGCAGCGAATGAAACACTGCGATATTTTAATACTCTTTCGTTATGCTAAAATTCATCGAAAATTTCAGAATTTCAGAAAACAGTATACGATCGGCAGCCATTTTGATATTGTCTGATGGCTTGAAAAAGTTGTTTATCTCTGACGAACGAAACAATCTACCAATAATAAGCCATAAATTATCCCAATACAACGCACCCTAAGATTGTAGTGTTGAACTTACTTCTGTCATGATCTCCTTTATTATTACAAATCCGTTTAATGGCTGATTTCTATTATTGTGTTACGATGCAGTAGGAAACGCGACTCATCGGAAAATGCAACCTTTTTCCACTGGTCTAGGGTCCAATGTTTGAACTGCAATGCAAACGCACGTCGTTTCTTGTGATGCACACTTGTCAACATGAGTGCTGGAATCAGACGTCTTCTGCAGAGGCGAAGACGCAACAATGTGCCTTGCACAGTTGTTCTCGATAGCTTTCTGGTGCGTTGCTCGTTCACCTGGGCTGTCAATGTATCGACGGTAGCCCGTCCATCACTCTTAACCAGCCGTTGCAAGCACCGCTCATTCTGTTCATTAACGGCCCGTCGTCTCCTACAATTTGCATGCCTGGAATGCACATCTTGTCCATTCCTCCATTCATTATCGGCCTCGGTGGCTCAGTGTGTTGCGTGATCGCCTCTGATGCCCGAGTACGCGGGTTCGATCCCGGACGACGAGGATTTTTCAGGGGGAAATCCTGAGATCACGCACTTCCTTCGGAAGGGAAGTAAAGCCGTTGGTCCCGTGTAGTCGTTTGCCGGCTGCACGTTAAAGAACCCTTGCGAGGCAAAATTTGCGGGCCCTATAACGCCGTCCTGAAATGACCATATCAGTTGAAAAGGACGTTAATACCAAACAAACCAAACCAAACCTCCATTCATTGTACACCTTCACTACGGCACTACGCGAACAGTTCACTGCAGTTTCCAAAATGCTGCCGCCTTTTGCACGGTATCCGATGATCATACCTTTTTCAAGGTCAGTTAGGTCGCATGCTTTACCCATGACAGCGACTATTGCTGTACGAGCTGTTCTTCTGAAACCACATTTATGTCTTCCAACAGGCAAGTTTATCAGTTTCCCGTGTGAATGGGGACAAACTGTATTTACATAAAAATAAAAATTCTCAAGTAAAAAGTATAGTTATAAATATTATTTCTAGTTTTACTTTGATTTTATTTATTATTTATTAATTATTTTGTCAATTATTATTTATTTTTATTTAATAACTATTATTTATTGCATTCCAGGGTTTTTGTGTCTCGTCCTTTTCTCTTATTAATATCCGTTCACTCTTTAAATTTGTTATTTACAGCGGGAAAAACTTGTTGGAATTCCTGAGCTGGTCATCACGAATACTCCCTTTTCACCATGTGCTACTTTTCATACCAGTAAGTATTTGTTTTGAATTCAATAAACGATATAAAAGTCAAAATGATAGTAACAAAGAAAACTCCTTACCAAGACTGTACTCAGTATATCGCCAAAATAAATAACAGAACGATAGGTTATCCCTCCTATAACATTAGTAGGTAGATTCAAACATCGGAAGGGTACTGACAATCGATACGACCAGTACAACCTGGCACATCACTGTAGTTTGTATCTGATCTACCGTGTCAAGGATTTTTCTCTGAAGTTTGACGTCCTAAGCTTTGAGGGAAAAATTTACATGACTAAAGACTATGTGAATGAAGGCTTCCGGAAATGGCTGAAAATAGGCTGAAAATAAATCTCTTTTGTGGACAAGTGTTGTCTCCTACCTTCTACTCTCGAAATATCTACAGCTCCTCAAGATCAGTTTCCATTTTGTTTTATCTGATAAAAACAGTTTCAGGTCATGTGTTAGCAATTTGCCCTGTGTTTATCTCTTTTGAATTTTAAAGATCCCTGTGCATTGTTTGTTGTTGTCGTGACAGGTTAACAGTGAAAATCACTTTTTTCAACGAAGAAGCATTTGACATGTTGATGGTCTTAGGAGAAAGTCAGCAAAACTATCGTGCTACGAAGAATATTATAGGCTGCACGATATCCTAATCACTCCAGCGGCTTGCGGTGCGTGTGAGGCGCACAAGTCAGGTACATACAGTCCAACCAAAACACGGATAATGTGATCAGAAGATGGGTGCGAGGTGAGAGAGATGCTGATGTTCTGGCCGCCATTCGACAAAATCCGACTGTCTGCACGAGACGGCTCTCTCGTGACTCAGGAATAAGCCACAAGGTTGTATGGCAGATAAGCAACAGCAACAGTTTCCACCCATTTCGGATTCATCTCCTCCAGGCGCTCGGAAGGTCAGAGGAGACTGGATTTTTCTCAGTGTTTTAGAAACCAGTCGCAAAATTTCCATTTATCGGCATTGTCGACAGACGAGGCCACGTTTAAAAGCAACGGGGAGGTGAATATCCATAACGCACATTAATGAGTACAGGAAAATCTTCACTGGATCCTTGAGATAGACGACCAACATGTGTAGAGAGTGAATACGTGCTGTGGTATTATCGGAAGCCACAATATTGGCTCGTATTTCTTCCAAAATAACCTGAACAGGGTAATTTATGACGACATTCTGGACCCTTTGAAGATTTGCCCTTAGCGACGAGGGTTTGCATGTGGTTACAGCAAGATGGCGAAACACACAAGAAGGAGACTGCACAAATTCCAGCAGCTAATGGACGGCCGTTTGAACATTGAGGGTGCTTCAAAAATTCCTCCGATCGTGATCGACCGTGAGCTTTCATCGATCAATTTGAGCACTGTATACAGGGTGTACCTGAACGTCGTGTACAAACTTGGAGGGGAGATAGTATGGGTGATTCTAATCAAAAAAATTCATATGAAGGTGGGTCCGAATTTGAACGATAACTGAGATATGAACAGAAATAAAAATGATATCACCAAGATCAAAAAGTGGGTAACATGTGCTGGGTAGTACTCGCATGTGAGCACGGGTTACGATGCTGACTGTGTAACGCGGAAACTACTCGTTAGAATTCTAAATTTAGAACAAGAGTAGATTTTCGAACGGAAATCATAAGTTAACAAATTCCGCGTTCTACACGTGTATTATATAGAAAGCGAGTCAACTAGCTAAAGCATACAGAGCCACGAAATTCAAAGGTAAATTTCCGAGTTTTTCATGGACATCATCACAAAATATCGATTAACAAAGTGAGAAAGTTGAAAGGAAGATCTCAGTGTATCGCTTAGTTCAAGAAGAGGATTAAAAAAACAATCAAATAATCAAAAGTAAAAATACTATTAACATGCGCACGATGTTATCTATAAAATACTGACGAGCCAATACGAAGCCCGTCATTGCTTTCGCTACCATTCATACCATTATACATGTAATCAAGGGTCTGCTGCACTCCCATTACTTACTGCTTTTTAGCACATTTTCGTAGAAAAGTGCTTATGTGATTGGTTTGTGCAGATGTCCGTCCGTCCGTCCGTTGACACAATACCAGCAATGTATTGCGTAGCAATAGGGAGAGTGCGTGTAGCGAATTGCTGGAAGAGACGAGTCATCCTTGCACTGGAGAAAACGCGTGCTGAGCACTTCAGTTAGGTTCTATGCGTGCTCTAAACGTTCTTGAGATGATGTGCGTGCATGATGCACGTGATTGACGATTATAGAAAGAGACCTGTGCATAAATCAAAAGAATTTCTTTATTCGTAGGAAGCTAATTGTATACAGGGTGTTTCATAATTGGTGTCCCGTCTTTAGGTCCAAATAACGGCTCAAGGGGAACAGGTGGGGGGAAAATGAATATTGATTATTTGGTTTTGATGTTCACTAATTCAGAATAAAAACATTTCGCGTCCCTGTGGGTGAAGGGGTAAATTTCGAAAATTTTAATTTTGTAGGGGTAGGGGTTAGACCCCATGTGTTATTTAGAAAGTTGTAGAGCATCATGTAAAATGTGGGTTTAGCAAAAAACCCGGTGAAAAAAATCTCATGCCCTGCCCCCTTTATCGAGTGGGTAAAGTGAAAGGTATGTCTAACCCCTACCCCTACAAAATTAAAATTTTCAAAATTTACCCCTTCACCCCCAGGGACGCGAAATGTTTTTATTCTGAATTAGGGGACATTAAAACCAAATAATCAATGTTCATTTTCCCTCAATCTGTTCCCCTTGAGTCGTTATTTGGACCTAAAGACGGGACACCAATTATGAAACACCCTGTATTACGATAACTTGAAAACGAATTAACTTTTTAAGACCCTGCTTTCGCCAATCCATAAATATGAGACAGAGCACGAACAAGGGGAGATAGCCATAATGGGTACAATAGCACGTGCTCTAATGGTACCATTAGAATACGATCTTAAAAATTTCCAATGACAAGATATGGTATGTAATATATCAAACAACTCGTCACGACGTGTCATGAACGAATATATACAAGTAACTAGTGTTAGTAGGGATTGGTCTTGTGGTACGTGTTCCAATGGTGCTAAATGATATCATTGGAAACGTTCAATGCTAAGATATGGCATGTAATATATGAAACAACTCGTAACGACGTCTCATGAATGATTATAACGCGTAAATAATGATAGTGGGAATTGGTTTAGTTGTACGTGTCCTAATGGTACCATAAAGCACCTTTGGAACTTTCAATGCTAAGATAAGGCATGTATCAAACATCTCGTAACGATGTGCCATGAATGAATATAACGAGTAATTAATGATAATCGAAATTGTTTAGTAGTACGCATTTTGATGGTACCATATGGTACCGTTTTAACTTTCAATGCTAAGATATGGCATGTAATATATCAAATAACTTGTCTAATGAATGAATATAAAGTGTAAATAATGATAGTGGGAATTGGTTTAGTAGTACGTGTCCTAATCGTACCACATGGAACCGTTGGTACTTTAAATGCTAAGAAATAATGTGTGATATATCAAACAGCTCGAACCAATGTGTCATGAGTGAATATAACGAGTAATTAATGGTAGTCGGAATTGTTTAGTAATACGTATTTTAATGGTACCATAAAGTACCGCTGGAACTTTCAATGCAAAGATACTCCATGTAAGTTAAACTGCCTTGTCAAAAAAAGTTGCTTACTCTAGTACTTCGTTGGACCCCCTTTAGCTTTTAATACAGCGCGCATTTTTCGAGGCATTGTTTCCACAAGTTTGCGCAGTCTTCCAGTCTCGATTTTCGTCCAATACAGCAGCCTTTTCCCCCGAGATCTCGTGTGGATGACAGAAGAATTGCTCCACCTCGTAGACTCTTCTCCAGTACATCCCAAAGATTTTCAATAGAGTTAAGATCTGGATTCTGTTGTGACCAATCCATGTGAAAAAATGATTCTTCATGCTCTTCGAACCATTGCTTCACAATTTGCGCTTGGCGAATCTTTGCATTGTCATCCTGGAATATACCTGTGCCGCCAGGGAAGAAAAAATCTATCTATGGGTTATTTTCATCATTGAAAAGATTTAAATAATCAGTTGACTTCAACTCAATGCTAAAATATTGCATGTAATATATCAAACAACTCCTAACAACGTGTCATGAGTGAATATAACGAGTAATTAATGATTGTTGGAATTAGCTTTGTAGAACGTGTCCTAATCGTACCATATGGTACAATACGGTACCATTGGAACTTTCAACGCTAAGATATGGCGTGTAAAATATCAAACAACTCGTAACGACATGCCATATATGAAGATAACGAATAATTAATGATAATCCGAATTGTTTAGTAGTATACATGTTTTAATGGTACCAGATGGTACCGTTGGAACTTTCAATGCTAAGATATGGCTTGTAATATATCAAACAACTTGTAAGGATTCTTATGAATAAATATACAAGGCGTATACAGGGTGTATCTAATCCCTATCACAAACTTCTGGTGGTGATTCCCCACAGCGAGATGAAAACAAAAGTTCATGTAAACATGGTTCGGATAACGAACCGTTTATGAAATTTCCGCAGTTAAAAGTAAAGTTTCCACAGCTGATTTTGTACTCAGTGGATGGCAGTAAGCATGCGGATAATCTACAACAAATGTTCAAAATGACGACCGTGGTATGCAATGACTTACGCTGCATTTTATAACCTCACCTGCATCTATCACAACCTTTCAAGGGGGAGCAGGTCGGAAAACGAACCGTTTGCTACAGTACCCGTTTCACCTCCCTTAATAGTTGTTTAGGTACACCTGAAATTATTAGCAGGTGCACCTGTTAATAACCAATAAAGGGACGCAGCTATTTGTCTATTTGTAGAATTTATTTTAGCTTCTCCGCATGTGTCAAGGATAATTTAGAGATTTAGTAAAAATAGTGGAAGCATGAAAAATCATTAAATAATGCGACACAGCTATAGTTATTCGTAAAAAACAATTTTATTCAAAAGATAAATAAAATTAAGAACCAGATGCCCTCTGTCAGGAGGGTGCCATAAAATGTTTTTCAGAGACAAAAATTACAGCTTGCAATTTAATGATCGGGAAAAACAAGTAAAAACCATTAAATTGACTTAACGAAACTATTTAAGATTAATTCCGTTATATTATAACAAAAAATATAATAATTTTAGTAGGGCCTAAGCCGATTAATAAAGTTATATGTTGAATAGCAATTTCTACAATAATAACAATTTCCTATTGAGGAAATCAATTGGCAAAATAAATCTTAATGGGATAACCGTAAAAGCTTGAGGCGTATCAGCTTCTTGGCTTCTACGTTAACCGCCACGGAAAGCGGCTACGCACAATGCGTTTAAGGACTGGCAGAGGGCTCATTTTCTAAAAGAGAAAATAGAAAGAAAAACGCGCAATTAACATCAGCTAGAGCATGGGTTAAACTACGCATTGGCTTAACACTGCAATTAAATAAGCTATGAGCGGCTTTTGGGAGTGAGAAACAGACTAATTGGCGTTTTATGCGAGAGAGAGAGATAAGAGAGAGAGCTCATCTTGAAATATTGGGAAGAGTGCGCCCAAATCCTCCTCGGCCAGTGCTTGAGGTCCCCAGGGCATAACCACGTCGTATAGCTCGCTGGAGAATCGTTTTATCGTTCACGGGAACGTTGGATAGGGCATGAAAAAGTTCTCTTGGCACCTGAGTCGCATACACCAGGGCGAAGAATGCACTCGTTGCTAAAAGTGAACTCGATGATAAGTCCGATTGTAACTAGCAGGCTGGCAAAAGTTTTAGGCTGTTGCACTTGGCTGGGTGGCATGCTCATGAAGAAAACGCCACGTTGTCCGTCTGGAAGCCACTGTCTCGTTGCAACAGAGTCTTGGCTGACTAGCAAAAACCTCGGCGTGTTGTCGTCGTTGTGGAACGATTCCCCGTCGTTAATTTCTCGCTGCGGAACCTCGTAGCATTCCACATCTACAGAGGATAGTGAAGAATTAGCGCTGCAGTCCGCGCGCTCGGCCGCCTTCAGCTCACTCTCGCCACCGATGCTTGTCCGTGAAGAGAAAGCCGTTCTCGCTGAGCCTTTCACTCGTTTCCCCGTGAAAGCTCGCGTCTGGCCAACCGTAATTCGATTAGGAGAACGCTCGTTATCTCTTTTTACGGAGCAACTCTCCGGTCCATCCAAAAGCTCGCTCTCCTCTCCCCTTTCCGTCTCGTTTCTCAAAACTCCCTCCGCTCTTGATTTTCCAACGCCAGCGCCATAACCTTTTGCCTTTTTCCTACGGCGCTCTAGAAGCAGCTTGGCTTTCGTTATGCATCCGCTCTGCCTCAATAGCTGGCGCTGCTCTGTGCTGGCCGCTATTGAGTTTCGGTTTCGAGTCTCCCGACGCGCTTACGCTGTCGCTCGTCACGAAATTTCCACAGAGTAGAAAAACCATCTGCTGAAAGTTATATTTTAACTGCGGAAATCTCATAAACTGTTCGTTATCCGAACTATGTTTTACCAGAAGTTTGGGACAGGGGAATTAGATACACCCTGTATAATTAAAGTGGGAATTGGTTTAGTAGTATTATTATTATTCATAATAATAATTTAGTAATTATTCATAACTAATTACTGTGAGACATATTGCTAATTGCTTATAGCTAATCGCTTGCTTCAATGGTAGATGATAACATAGAAATTATAGATGCTTACACAGAATGCTTCAACAAATGAGGCTCACTTCGTTTAACATTATGTGAGAATGCCTTCAAATTAAAGAACTCTTATGGCCAGTTCTACCAACCTCGGATATATCCTCAGAGAGTTATCAAAGGTTTAACTTAAACCCAGTATACTGCTTCAGTTGCGTTCAACCAACATTTTTTATTCGTCGGAAAACTTTATAGAAGGTATAGAGCACAAGCATTGTAAAGCACACTGTGATTGGTCAGTTTGATATTTAGTCGTGAAAAAAGAAAAGTATTCATTCTAGTCAGTGCATAGCCTACAATGGCTAAGGTCAAAAACTCTCACCAGTGAGAAGAGTTAGCGTTTGGTCGGTCAGAAATCCCAGGGAGAAAACTGTGATGTCATTTTAACGCAGTCAAAAATGCCAGTTAGTGCTGCTATGCTTAACCGGTTAGTCTAACCCATCTTATCTTATACAGAGGGTAGATTATTGCATAACGATAATCTGCATCACTTACTCCTTCGAGGGAGTTTTGTGCCACCCCAGTAACTAACGACTGCTACAAGATGACAGTAGCAGTCGGGACCGACGGCTTAACGTGCCCTCCGAAGCACGAGGGGTTCATGATGGAAGAGCTGCTGGCGGACAAACAAACCAGTGGCTATCACCAGCTGCTGGACATCCAGCACTGGTCACTCAGCAAATGGGTCAGACTAAAGTCCCCCAACAGCTGTGCCCCAAATAGCTGTCTCACCCAGCAGTGGTCCTCAAGCCACTGGCTGTCACCCAGCCAGCAGCTGGCCACGCCTGAAGTTGCTTAACTCCATCGATCAGCGAGCCAACCGACGAACCAACCAGGCCACGGCCATCCCCTAGTCTAACCCATGGTGTAAGATTAACAGGTGATCAAGCTCTGCCAAATTCTTGTTATTTTAAAGCTCGGTTTCCCAAAGTCTCCGCATGATGGCAGTGAGAACTGTGGGCCTGGCTTAAGCACTTATAAGTTATTTCTTAATGACTTTAAACGTTTATTTCCGTTAAAGGTAATTTATTTTCTTTACAATCAAATGTCATTTTCACAAGACGAATTAAAATTTCTTATAATTTCACATAACACACAAAGTTACATTAATGACAAATATCTTTATTACTTCTTTCTATCTTCTCTATTCTTCTTTTACCTTTTCAGTGCTGAAGATGTTAAATAACCATTGGATTTATTGGAAATTAACTTAACAGGGGATCAGACTACTAAGGCTATGTTTGGTGTTCCAAGCTTGTTAGTAAAGGGAGAAAAACAAACTTCCATGCCCTCAGCGAGAATCGAATCCGCGACTCGCTGGTTGTGAGAGATATAAGACCTGCGCCTAAACGCTCTCGGCCGCTGAACTATTAATTTTCTCAGTGGCGTCCTTAAATTTAAACTAAAATGTGACATTTACAAACATTTGGACATATTTACAGTTTACAGGATTATTTCAAACTATAACATATTTTGAATGTTTTCAAAATGTCATATGGAGCACGTTTACAAGAAACTATGTCCTTTTACGCTAATTTACAGCATTTAATTGTCATTTATGTTCATTTTAGATCTTTTGCAACTTACCAAACTTTTTTTTATTGCGCAGCATTTGCTAATAAATGGTTTGGCTGTTTACTAAATTGCCTTCAATGCTCACTCTCAGCCCACAGTTCGAAGCGCCAGCAGACGGCCAAAAGTTAAAACCGAGCTTTATCTTCACAGGATTCGTAGCCGGGCAAGACAAAGAGCTTGATCACCTGGTAATCTCACACCATGGTCTAACCGAGGCTTCCGAGATTATACAGGCTAACCCATATCATGAAAAAACCATTGTTAAATGGGCGACAAATATGGCGACAATAAAGAGGCAAAATTACCCAGGTAACCATTGCCATCTAGAGTCATAAAACGGAAATAGGCATTACCTCCCAGATTTTTACATGTAATTTAAGCACGAAGCATTGATTAAATACATTAAAATTTTGCATGAACGAGAATTAAATATGTTTATTTCGTTGGTATAAGATAATTTTTAGAAATCAAATTAATATCGGTGGAAGGATGGATCATAATACTGTTCCTATTAACTAAACAGGTGGTGGCCTTACAGTATAACAGAGGGACATCAGGAGTTCCAACTAGTTTCGCCATTTATTCCCGGCTTTGTCAAGGCTATACAGCAAGACAATCGACAATCGACAATCGAACAGTGACGTGTACATTTGTTAGGATGGGACGAAAGCAGCGCTTTCACAAAGCTCATCCAACCAGAATAAACACCAAATGAAATACACTGAGGTAGTCAAGAAGCCTAACCAACCCAAGCGGTCTTCCATATTATACAAAAATACAATAAGATTGACGATTGTCTGAAACAAAAAACAAACGAAATAAAAAAAATACAAGGAGAAATAAGATTATCACATCTTCCAGTAGTCTGGGAAAGAGACGTTGCTAATATCTTCAAAATTGATGTCAAGAACATGCCTCGGTTTACGATACTTCGTATGCCAGTTCATATTCATTGAGTTCTTCAGTATCCCTTTCACAAGCTTATTGTCGTGAGTCTTCATCTTCTGTATCATAATCAAAAGGAGATCCTGTATAAACTTACCGATATGGGCCATGTTTAAATCGAGGTGGATGGATTGGTTTTTCACCGTCCTTCTGTCCAGCTGGGCAATGGTCCTCAGGGTAACATTCTGGAATGACTGTAGTTCACTCCATCTGCTTTTACAAATAGTCGCCCACGCAGGCATGCCATAGAGGAGTATGGGCCGGATAATCGATTTGTACAGAAGTAGCTTGTTGTCAATGCTGAGAGCGCTGTTGCGACCCATAAGAGCTATGATACTGTACTTAGCCCTCTTCGCTTTGTTCAGAGCATAGGACATATGCTGGTTCCATGAGAGTCTTGAGTCAATGATAACTCCCAGGTACTTGTAGTTGTCCACCCAGTCCAGTTTCTTATTGAACAGAACAAGAGAATCTGGGGGATGCTTTAGCTTCCTATTGAGGTACAAAACCTTGCACTTTCCGACGTTAAGGTTCAACTTCCAGCAGTTAAACCAGTCTTCGAACTGATTCAAGGCGCACTGCAGCCGAGTGATAACGTGAGCCGGCTGGTGTGCCCATGTCATAATGGCAGTGTCATCCGCATAAAAATACAGATTACAATTATCGGGTTTTGGGAAATCATGTACAAAGTAATTAAATAGCACAGGCCTGAGGACAGAACCCTGAGGGACACCGGCCTTTACAACACGGGGTGTGGAAAGATTTTCTCCAACTTTGGCTTGATAGGATCTGCCGTCAAGAAAGGAATTCACCATCAAAATCAAATCGGCAGGAAACCCGTCTCTGATCATTTTGTAGACAAGGCCCTCATGCCACACTTGGTCAAAAGCCTTACTAACATCGAGAAATACCACCCCACAGTACCTGGATAGGTTCAGGGGGGGTGCTCAGGTCTTTAACCAGCCTCCATATCTGCATCGGACAAGAGTGGGCAGCACGAAAGCCAAACTGCTATTCCCGTAAAAGGTCATTTGCTAGACAGTGATCTTGGAATCTGACGAGGATCGTTCTCTCCAACACCTTGGACATCGAGGGTAGCAAGCTAATAGGTCGGTAGCTCGCGGGAATTGCAGGATTTTGCCCCTGCTTTGGGATACTCAACACAATAGATTTCTTCCAAGCCACAGGGAAGTAAGAAAATTTCCAGCAGTCGCTAATGATATTGGTGAGAAAGTCAATAAAGTTCTTTGGGAGATTCATAAGGGCGTTATTACTCACCTTGTCTTTTCCTGGAGCCTTCTTCTTTTTCAGTTTACTTATGATGTTGGCGATCTCTCCAGCCTCGATGTTGTACTTCGTTAAATGCTGCGGGACTTCATCAAAGTTGACAATACCTTCTTCCACACGCTGAGACATGATTTGGCTCTC
>JAHWFO010046537.1:0-11531 GCA_023313115.1 Rhysida immarginata | reverse complement strand
AAAACACGATCGAGATCAGTTATTACGAGAGACCAAGTAAACTCCCGCAGTGCTCCCGCTAGCCTATATTGGGAGGGCGCTGCGCCCTGCCTCGAGAGTATCGCGCCCTGCCGCGAGAATATCGCGCCCTGCCACGAGAGTGGTGCGTTCGTTCCCAAAAACAGTGCTTTTCCGCGAAAATAGTTCTGGTTAATTTGCTCTAGCTCTTTCATGTCAAGATAAAAAGAGTAGAAGGTAGAGCAGGTTTGAGCTGCGCTGCCATTGGCTGGAGCAAATCCATCTGCATGACGTCAGAGTTTGCCAAGAAGAGAACTAATGGTGCATTTGCTCATTTAAGGCGATTGAATTTATTTGTTTAACTAACATCATTATTTTATTTTTGATGTTATTTTTATTGATATTGAATCGTTTACTTTTTATGTTGTATTCTTTTCCATTATTTGTCTTGTTATATTTATTTTAAATAGAGAAAAATTCACCGCCGGACTCTATGAATTTTCAGGTTACCGCCGGACTCTTCAGGTTACCGCTAAGCCACAGTGGATATGGAAGATGTTGCTATCGAACATGTCTTATGGCTGTGAATTTTTTTTTTTTTTTAGTATTTTTCTGTATTTAATTATTAATATCATGAGATATGACATAAAAAATCTTCCTAAGACCATTTTCAAAATATTACTTGATATTTTGATGTTATTTTTATTTATATTGCATTGTTTACTTTTTATGGTGTATTTTTTCCATTTTTTAAATTGTTATATTTATTGTAAATAGAGAAAAATAGTAAAGAAAATTTCATCGAAACAGAAACTTCGGGTTACCGAATTACAGGTTATATGGAAGCTGTTGCTATCAAACATAACTTGACAGTGAAATTTTCCGAGATGTGGCATAAAAAAATTCCCTTAGACCTTTTTAAAATTTTTTTATTTTGTTTCACTTTGCTATTTGATTGGTTTACTTTGATTTTTGTTGTTTTCCTTACCTTTACTGTAAAGGGTTTACAGTATGTTTCAAATTTATTCGGACACTTTAAAAATAGCACATTGTCAATGGTTTTGACCTTTATTTAATTTCTACAACAATGATAATGCTTTAAATGAAATATAGGCCCTCTAAATATAAAAAAATATAAACAACTCGTAATTAAAAAAACACTTGAAAACTTAGAAAAAAAATTGAAATTGAGTGTTTCACATTTATTTAGACAGGCACGATTTAGCACAAGTTTAAACAATAAAAAAAATATTTAACGACCACTGTGACCTCCCCCTTTGATGACACCAAAAACTCTGTTTGGCATTGATTAAATGAGTTCTTGAAGAGTTCCAGGATCTAGACAGTACCAGGCATCTTCAATTGCAGACTTCAATTCAGAGATTGATGAAAATTGCCATGCATTTTGTACACCTGCCTGGCCATAATGCCCCACAAGTTTTCGATTGGATTGATATCTGGGCTTCTGGATGGCTACGACAAAACTCGAACATCATGTGATTCCAATCACTTTTGGTGTCCTTTGACTTGTGTATTGGTGCATTATCTTGTTGAAAACGCCAGTATTCTCCAGCTACTCCAGCAGGCAAAAGATGTTCTTCCAAGATATTCTGGTACCCCTTTGAATTTAATCTTTGGAAATAAACGCCAATGTTGACGTTTCATTGAAGCCAAATGCTCCCCACACCATCACTGATCTGCCACCCATTTGACATTTTGAAAACGTCTTTGGTTCTTTTCTCAAATCATGCTAATAGCATGCCTACCCCGTCCGGTCCATCCAAATTGAATTTTTTTTTTCGTCTGAGGAAATAATTTCCAACCATTAGTCAGCGAGGACATGTGTGTTCTAGCTTATGTCAATCTGTCACGTTTGTGGTGGTTTGTTAATGGTGGAATGGAACGCAAACGTCCACGTCTCAGCACTGATGAATTTTTCTTGTCTCTGTACACTGTAGTACTACTGTATGGAAGTTCCAATTCAGTTCGAATTTGCCTTACAGTTGTGCATTCATTGGATGTTGCGTTTACAATGCGCCATACATCACGAGGTTTTAAGATTGCTTTCGGCCCTGTTTTTTTTTTTTTTTTTTTTTGGTGATTTCTGAACTTTTTTTGATTTTAGGATAGGAAATCAGCAACTGTCGATTTTGGTCTGTTGACAAAACCAGCAGTCTCACGTACGGACTTTTCTTGGCTAGCAAAGGTATCAATTTGGCCTTTTTCATAATTGGTGACATTTTTGCCTCGTCTCATTTTAGCTTAGTGTTTCAATTCGAAGCCCAGTGAAAAAAAAATGACTCATGCAAATGTCATAAATAGTACTTTAATTTGCATAAATACCAACGACCAATAGTAAATGGGTTGTCTCATTGAGTATTGAGGGTCCTGTCAACACTACCTATCACACAGAATCGGCTATTGTTAATCGTATTTCTACCAATAATGAGCCGTCATTTTGGCCTTTGACGATGATGTAACAATGTATACAGTTTCTGTGCACAGGCCGTCTGTCTAGGTGGTGTTGGTCCTGTCCGAATAAATGTGATTGTTAATAAGTTGTTTATGTTTTTTGTTATATTTAGAGAGCCTATAGTTAATTTGAAGCACTATCATTGTTGTAGAAATTAAATAAAGGTCAAAACCATTGACAATGTGCTATTTTTAAAGTGTCCGAATAAATTTGAAACATACTGTATTAATTTCACTGGCTGCCTGATAAGCATTAAACATTGGGCAAAGGTCAACTTTGCCAAACATTGATTTGATTTTTATTTATTCAACACTGGCTTTTTATCTGAACATAGTTTTATAAATTTTTTTCAATGTATTGATATTCAATAAAAATAATGATCCTAATGTTTCGTACAATTCTTTGCGCACCTAGTACATTTTTGTTACCTTTATTTCTTGGTGGTGACAAATCCTTCAGGTGTTGTAAAGCTCTTAATCTTATTTCTGGTTTTTCGTAACGGAGTTCTCTTTCTGCTACTTCAGTCTCATTTTGTAAATTTTTAGATGGAATAGCTCCATTTTTCAATATTAGTCGAAAATTTTATGTGCAATTAAATTTTCTATGTGAAATCTTTGGAGCTGATTTGCATTTTTGACACCAAATTTTAGCTAAGTTCTTTGGAGCTGATTTGGAAATTTGAAGTAATATATGCCATTATTTTTAATTTTGCTGTTGTTTTGACAATAAAAATTAGCATATTTAGAAATCCTGCTGATTAATCATTTAATTCAGATAATTATTATTTTTAAGAATACACAATTGAACAATGTTTATATTATTTTCCGAACAATAAAGAGTTTTTCGATAGAAAAACAATTCAAACTTGCAGAATAGCCGTCTGCTCCAGCAAACTATGACGTCACAACCCAGCTGTTTGCTGATTGGCTGGACAGTTTCTCTCGGGAAAGATACGAACCTGCGCTACCTTCTACTCTTTTTATCTTGTTTCATGTATCCTTCCGCACACAATCAGGCTTATACTGTATTCTGATTCGTCCATGCTTATACGTTTTGTCATACATTTGGCTCTCTACCTGTGCTCTATTTATTTGTTACCACGTGCTAGTTAAACTATAGTGTTTAATATAGAAAAACAACGTGATCATCAAGGTTGTCGATTGTCGATCAAGGTTTTATAGACTGTTTCCAACGTTCTCTTCGTACTATTTTTCTAAAACATGCCTTCAAGAAAGCGAAGAATGGAAGCTTTAGAAAAGGAGGGGAAAAGAACAAAAATGGTATCGGCAATGGTAGGTCTATGAATTTTTAATTTCCGTCCTTACTATGTAGCTTTTTTATAATTTAGCTTACCCCTATTCCGAATTTTAATGCGTTCCCTTATTCGTATTGGCCTAATATCTTAACACGTGCTTTTTGCAATGACTTTAGCGCCATTTTCATTTAGATTAAGGCAGATTTCACGTAGATTAAGGCACTTTTCATTCCATTAAGGCAGTTTGTATTTAGAAAACGGTTTCTTAAACATTAAGGCAAAAATATACTAATCAATCGACGTGCCTAATGAATTACTAAAAATACGATAATAAAATAAAAGATTATGAAATGTCGGCACGTAACAATGCTGTAAATTAAAGGCAAATTCGCTTAAGCCCTCGCACAAGCAAGCATTACGTAAACGTTAAATTTAAAACACGGGTATGTATTTTAGGTATGCTCTCGTGAGAAAAAATGACAGTATTTTTCAACGTTTTGGAAAATTTTCCATGATCTCCTGTATTATCGGAAATTACGTATTACCAGTAAAATGTAATATTACGGTTATCTCATTCATTAACCGTGGTAAACGAAAAGGAATTAAAGGAAATTCTCAGAATCCCTTCGATTCAAGCCAGAGACCGTTGAAATACCCAGTCTGGTTAGTTTGTTATAAAATAAATGAGTGTCTATCAAAAACCACCAGTAAAAAAACCCCCAGAGTAAAAGCACAGGAGACATAACCCACAGATGAAAACATTTTTTTATAATTTGTAGATCTTTTTTCATCGACTTATCCGAAATTTTACTGACTTTTTTAATAGGGGAGGGGGCGTCTTTTAAAAAATATACATCACCCTGTATAAATATAAAATTATAGTACATTTTAAATGGTTTATAGGTACTTTCTTGTCAGATACGTATAAGTATTTTTTGTGTCCACATGTCCAATAATATCAAATTGAATTTTGAAAATTTAAAAAAAGAAATTGTCACATAGCTACATTATTATTATTATTGTTGTTTTACATTATAACATTATTGATCAAACTTATAAGAGGAAAAAAACTCAATGAAAATGATCTACATATTATAAAAAAAAAGTAATTTGTCCCTGGGACATAAAATGTTTTCATATGTGGGTTATGTCTCCTTCTGTGCTTTTACTCTGGGGTTTTTTTCCCTCCCTTGCACTTTAAGACTGGGGGTTTTTTATCAGCGGGTTTTGTGTGATGGGGATTTTGAGTGGATCCCAAAATAAATGCATAGTAAAATTTCTAAATGCAAAATGCCGTAAAGTCATTGCAAAAAGCTGTATTTAAATTTAAAAACTCCTTACAATTAGCCCCTATTTTATTCTAATATCATAAATAACTTTGTTAACTTTTATTCAAACAGCCCCCCGACATCTCAATCGCCTCAAACAGATAAAGACACCTCGTCAGAAAATAATGAATCGGTGATATATGAATCCAGTGCATCCACATCTACATCGTCGATGACGCCAACATTACCCACCACATCTGCACCTAAAAAGAATGCTGGGCATAAAACAGTATTTGATACAGAATGGCAAAATAAGAGACCATGGCTGAAATACTATGTTCTGTATCCTATGTCAAAAACATGATTCTACAGGAAAGAATGGGAGTAAAACTTGGACAGAAACGGGCTGTACGACAGTGCGACTGGATAAAATTACATCTCACGAAAGCAGTCCACAGCACCTGCTTTCCTTATCAGCAGAATTAGAAAATGAAAAAATTGAAAATATGTTTGAAAAATCTGAAACTTATGCTTTTAACGCCATAACAGATGCCTTTAAAATTGTTTACTTTATTGTACAAAAGAATCTGGCTCTGATGGGGCTGCAGTTTTTACAGGCAAGAAAACAGGGGTTGGAGTGAAATTAAAATCTAATAATAATGCCTTAATTTTTCATCATTGTAAAGACCATCGCCTCGCTTTAGCTTGTAAAGAAACTTTTAATAGTATTCCAGAGGTGAAAAGAGTGGATAACTTGTTAGAAAAAATTTAAAAGTACTATAAATATAGTACTGTTCATGCTTCTAGCCTACAAGAAATTCAAAAGGCTTTTGGCTCCGTGCCTATAAAAATGAAACAAGGAAAACACCATCGATGGTTAAGTCATGAACAGGCTGTTTTGTCTGTAGTTAAATCGTACAGGTAAGATTATTCAACAGGTATTAATTGTCTAATATTTCAAAAATGCCTTATACTCAGTGTTTTTTTTTTTAATAGACCACTTATAATAGATCTGGAACAAAGAACAATTAATAATGATCCAGAAGGGCAAGGAATTTTAAAAGATTTAAAAAACAGTAACATAGTAAATATGTTATTGTTAATAGCAGATGTTATGCCGATAATTTCTAGGCTATCTTTATTTTTTCAAAGGAATGATGTACATCTTGGTAAGAAATTGCTGAAAAAACTCAATCTTTTTTAAATTACAGTAATTTATTTTCATAAAAAATTTTAAGTTATTAATTTTCGCGTATTTTGAATAAAGGTATGGTAAAAGCAATGGTTGATAAAACTTATAATCAACTTCAAAAATTGAAAACTGAGCCTGGACCATGGCAGTTAAAATTGCCAGAATTTTCTGAAATCACAACTGAACCATTCCGGAACCGCTGTTCTGTTACTCAAAACACTGCCATTTTATTTTTTCAAAAGCTACAAGAAAATATTTTTTCTTCAAAAAACTGCAAGGTAAGGATTTTTAATGGTCGAAATTATTTATTTATTTAAATAGAAAAATTATTTGCAATGGTTAAATAGTTTTCAAACATATTTTTTTAGATACACAGATGTGAGCATTATGGAACATCTTGCAATTTTGGATTTGGTCGAGCTTGAAAATATCCCGTTGATTTATGGGTTGTCGGATGTAGAAGCAATAGCTAAACACTTTGCTGAAGATGAAGAACGGCTCCTAAACGAGTGGCAAGGTTTTCTGACATTATTGCAAAATTTAAAATTGGAAGACAGATCATTAAAAGCGATTTTAGATCTTTTTAATGGCTCGAAACATGTGAACCAAGGTTTAATAAATCTCTTTCCCAGTTTAGCAAAAATATATGCCACTGCTACTGTCATTCCACTAAGTACTGCGGAAGTGGAAAGAGTTTTCTCTCAAATTAAATTAATAAAAACGGCCCACAGAAATGCACTGAAAGAGGAAACACTCAAACATATCTTATGTATTAAATTGAACTGTAGTAACATCGATTTATTTAATGAAATTTTACCATTTGCAGTAAAAGAATGGTTTAAAATTAAACATAGGAGAATTGCCTTATATTTTGTATTTGTTTTATTAATGAATAAACTATTGATTTTCTAATTGAGCCTTGCCCAGTATATATATAATTTCATTCCACTTTGAGCCTTGTGTATCGGTCCTGGCCTCTGGCGTGAGCGTTACCGTCTGTAGGGACTACGGGTCCGTCTTGCTCCTCCGCTTCGACTTGGGGTTCTCCTGGTTCCTCAGTCGGAGAAAGAATAGCGTGGTCGTCCTCTGCCTCTGGGTCTTCGTCTTCGCTGCTTTCTGGTCTGGGTGTAGTCCTGGATCTGCAACGAGTTCCCCTTGATCCCATGTTCCCCCATGCAGCCTTAATCCTATCGATATGGACAACCTGTCTCTCCCGAAGACCGGATCCCTGGATCTCGTAATTAACGGAGCTCAACCTCCGAGTTATGCGATAGGGCCCCCTATATTGATGACCCAGTTTATTTTTGCCTCTGTTCTTGATTAAGAGAAGAACCTTATCTCCTATCTGGAATTCCTTTAGATGTCTCCCTCGATTACGTTTCTCAATCATAGCGTCCCTTCTAGTATTACTGTCTTGGTTAGCAAGGTTGCGTGCGACTCTCAGTTTGGTTGTTAGTTCAGACTTGTATTTGTCTGGGTCAATGTTAGTTTCCCCTTCCTTGATACCTGCTTCCCAAGGTGTACAGGGATCAAACCCGTATAGGAGGTAGGCCGGGGTATCCCTCGTGTTTTCATTGTCGGTGGTCCTAATGCTGAAAAGGGCAGCGTTGATAAATTCGTCCCATATGTGAGGTTTCCCATCATACAAGCGTCTTAGTATTTCAAGAATACTCTGGTTTGCACGCTCGACAAGACCGTTGGAGTTGGGACGATATGACGTGATGCAAACGTGTGTGATGCCGAGGTCCTCCAGTACATTGCGCATTACTTCGGATGTGAAATTGGTTCCCCTGTCTGATATCATTTCCTTAGGGATACCATACCGGCAGATGATGCCTTCTACAAGTGCCCTAGCAACAGTAGTGGCCTTCTGATCTCTAAGAGGAAATGCTTCGGGGTAGCGTGACATCACGTCAATGCACACTAGGATGTACTTGTTTCCATTATCCGTTTCCGACATCGGACCTATGATGTCGACAGCCATTTTGTCAAAGGGGCGTTCGGCCCTTATTCCTTGCTGAAAGGGGGCTGGTCCCTTTTTTAACTTGCATTTTTGACAAGTTTGATATGCTTGGATGTACCTGTTGACATCCTTACCTAGCGATGGCCAAAAGTAGAGTCTTTTTAGCTCGTTGATAGTTTTAGTTATGTCCTTATGGCCCGCTAGCTTGTTGTTATGAGCCATTTCGATAATACGAATTTTCATCTCTTCCCCTATGCACACTTTACCGGCACCCCGATCTCCTTCTCTCTCTCTCCTTGCTTGACCTCTGGGAAAGCATTTCAAAATTCCATTCTGTATTCTGAAATCTCCAAAAATTTTAAATTTTTCAGGTGTTCTGTTCCCCTTCAATAGTGAATTATAAATTTCACTGAACATGGAATCGGTGATCTGGGAGGATCTTATATCCTCTTTCAAATTATCCTTGGTCACTTTAACGATTCCATTACACTCCCTCACAGGAGGACGAGAGAGGAAGTCGGCAACCACATTCCTCTCACCCCTAATGTGAGAGATCTGGAGATCAAATTCTTGAATCTCCAGAGACCAGCGCAAAAGGCGCTGATTCATAGCCCCGATGTTAGCTAGGAAAGAGAGAGGTTTATGAACGGAGAGCAGGTGAATGGGAAAACCCAATATCATAGGCCTAAATTGCCTGAGAGCTTGGACCATTGCCAATAGCTCTTTCTCGATGACAGAGCAGTTCGCCTGGGCCTCGTTAAGCTTAGCACTGAAAAATGCGATGGGCCGGATGCCCTGGTCGGTCTCTTGCTGAAGGACGGCACCAATGGCCTCCGCCGATGCATCGGTATATAGTAGAAAAGGTTTGGTATAGTCTGGTGGGGTGAGAACAGGGGGGTTCATAATGGCCGACTTTAATGATTCAAAAGCTTCTTGGCACTCGTGGGACCACACGAACCTTGCACCCTTCTTGGTCAGGTTTGTTAGGGGGGGCTATGATTTTGGACATGTTACGAATGAACGGTCTATAAAAGTTAGCTGCGCCAATGAAGGAACGCACCTGCTTCACCGTTCGCGGGGTCTCTAGACTAGCAATGGCACTGACATTTCCGGGGTCAGGGGTCAGGCCTTCTCGAGATATTATGTGTCCAAGATAGAGCACCTTCGTCATCATAATTTTGCATTTCGATGGCTTCATGATGATGTTATGTGTCTTGAAAATATTCAATACCCACCTGAGGGTCTCCAGATGTTCTTCGGCCGTCTTAGTAAAGATCAGCACATCATCCTGGAAAACATGTACGCTTTGGTACAACCTTTCATATAAAAGGTCAGTCATATACGACTGGAAAGTGTGGGCGGAGTTCTTCGCACCCTGAGGCATACGAGTTAATTGATACTTGCCCCAGGGTGTCTGAAATGCAAAGCACTTCCTAAGTTCAGGGGTTATAGGGAGCTGGTAATATCCAGAGTTGAGATCAAGGACACTAAAGAAGTTGTATTCATGCAGATTATTCAGAATATCATGGATTCTAGGCATAGGATAATCCAGAGCAGTAGTGACGTCATTGACCTTACGTAAGTCAAGCGTGACTCTTATGTCGCCATTATTCTTTTTTACTATATGAATCGGGGAGTTCCATCGTGACCGGCTCGGTTCAATAATACCCGCCTGTAAGTAGGAGTCTATCTTGGCTTTCAGCGCGTCAAGATGGATTTTTGGAATCGGGTATTGGCGGACGAATACGGGGCGGGATTGGTCAATGTCAAATTTCACCATAACGTTCTTAACTCCAGACAGCATTACTATTTCTTCCGCAAAGTTTTCCGCGTGAACCTCTAATAGTTCATCCAGCTGTGTCTTGATGACACCATCAAGATCCCCTTTTTCGATGCCGTCGATCACGGTATTTTGGGCGAGGACAATCTCCTCGGCTTTAGCATCCCGGAATCTAAACTCTGCCTTGGTGATAAAATCATTCCCAATGATTCCTTTGTACTTACGGTCCTTGAAGTCATGGACAAGGAATCGACGATTTTTGAAATATGATTGCCCTATAAACACATCAGCTGTAATCACTTGGCTGATGGAGCTGGAGTTATTAATTCCCGATAAAATTATGTTCTCGGGGATGATGTTAACTTTATCACCTAACTTACGGACAGTTTCGTTATGAATCAAAGAAATCTCGCTCCCTGTGTCAATGATCATGGGGATAGCCATGTCCCCTATCTTGACATCCATGTAAAAAAGATCGTTGTCACCACGTCTGGCTAAGACTTCGTTCGTGACTGTATAAGAGGACCGAGTTGTGGCCGCCTGCTCGGTCCGTTCTATTTCAAAGGACAGTTACGGGATAGATGGTTAGGGCTGTTACATTTCCAGCAGCCGTTTCTTTTCTTAGGCCTAAATGTTTTTCGCTGAGGCTCCCTCCCTTTCTCCAATGCAGTGATCTGTTTTTGCATGGAATCTAGTTTTGCTGCTTGGGCATCCAATTGTTTACGATAATCAGCTATATGCGCCTCCATTGTAGATGTGAGATCGGCTGACAATTGCCTAATTTCAGACCGGACATCAGTTCGAATGGCCTCGGCGTTATTACTACACATCTGCGCTTGCTTGGAGACGCCTAAACTTTCCGCTTCGGCCGCTAATTTGACGGCACTATCAAAGGAGTCTGGCTCCTTCATCATGAACACCATCCGGAGTTCCGGGCGTACTGTCTTCTTTAATTTTTTAAGAAGCGTCTGATCCTTATGATCATTAAATGAATCATCTGCCCTCGCCATATGACGAAACAAGAGACGCAGTCTGTTTGCATACTGGCGGACATTTTCATCGACCTTCTGTTTTGCCTGATAAAAGTGGAGCTCCGCATATTCTATATCGTCGTCCTTAGAAAAAATTTCCAATGGCGAGCGCTTTACCTCGCTATAGCTGTTCGATTCGGACAGTGAATGGTCACTATAGCCCGCTGCGGCCTTGCTTTTTAACTTCGACCGGACAACGCCTAACACGACGGATATGGAGCCTTCATCTCCCGTGAATGTAGGGATTAGATTAGTGAAACCCACAATAGAATCACTCTTAACAACCGACTGAGAGCCGTCGCCACCGCCACTAGACACATATAGTTCGGGCGCCATTGTGATAATTTAAATAGGTATATATTTAAATATTAGAATATAATTAAAGACAAGGGTCTACAGTGGCGTAAATAAACGATAAAACAATTTAATCAACAAGTTGGGATTACATTAAAGAACAATAAAATAGAAAAGAGATAAAATAAATAAACAGCGCTATCCCTAACGGACGCGAAATACAATAATTCTAAAACACGATCGAGATCAGTTATTACGAGAGACCAAGTAAACTCCCG
>JAHWFO010046501.1:632394-646984 GCA_023313115.1 Rhysida immarginata | reverse complement strand
TGAACGTTTTTGCTTAGAATCATCCATACTGCCTCCTCTAAAAGTTCGTGACAGGGTTTCAGATACACCCTGTATATGTACAATGGCGCTTGCGTGTTAGTAAGTAGTCCAATCGCCGTCGTTGATAATAATGGCTTGACATCTCCGGGGCATGCTTTCTACTAAGCTAACAGCAAACTCTAGAGGTAAAGACTTCCGAATCTGTCGAGTCACCTGATTCAAACTCCAGCTTATGCTTCATGTAAGGGTTGGCATCAGGTGACTGAGACGGCCAATCTAATGTGCAATGTCATGTTGTGCTTTCCATTGCGTGCACAAGAAAACTACTTTGAACCGTTTCACATATTTCGCACTCATTGCTAATTGCACAACAAGTGTAACATTTATTACGTAAATCCACATTTTGTTGTTTGTTTGTTTGTTATTTGAAGGTTTTCCTGTTTAATGATCGAATGGTTTTATATTTTTAGGGTTTTAGTATCATCTAAAACCCTATTAACGACGGTAACATGTATGTCACACTCCGTAACTTTTGAAAGGATTGACCTAGAGGCTTGAAATTTTCTACACACGTAGGCCAAATACAGAGGACGGAGCGAAAAACATAGCGAATCCTCGAAGGTGAACCAAACCATGTGTTTCTGTGGTTTCCCCAACTGACTTCCTTTCAAGTCCATGGAGTTTTGATTGTGTTTGAGCAATTTGTGACGTCAAAGTTTGACTGTTGACGTCAGAATTTAAAGAACTCTATTTAAAGTATAGGGAATCCTCCCGCTAGGTGCGAAAAATATAGCGAATCCTCTAGGGTGGCCCGGGGCCCCTCAGGGACCACTCGTATGAATTTCATGGTTCCTTTTTTATCTTTTGAACAAAGACGGCAAAAATCCTGAAATTCCGTAAATTTGTAGTGCGTTTCTAAAAAAATAAAACCAATCTACAATAAAAGTGATATAAGCCTCTAGGACTTCCGCCGGAAGTCCCGAGGCCCCATATAGAATTGAAGCTATTCGCTAATTTCAGTGAATATAGAGGGCGCTGCTATTTTTGAAAAATGGCGGCGAAAGTAGGATCCGTTTTCCATCAACATGCTTTGAATACACAGAATAAAGATATAACACTTATTTCTTTACTCTGTGTTTGACTATTACACTGTGAATTATTTTTCTGTATGATGGTATATTCTTCAAGTGGTCGATGTGGCAAGCACCTGCTAGGAATACCACTTGACTTCAACTTTCATTTTAATGCTGGCATACCTAAAAAATTTTATTTCTTAGTTGGAAATTTATTAGTTGATTAAATATGAAAAAGTAGATTCAAAATGAAAATTGTTCCTAATAATAAACGACTTATTTTTTTTGCTTATTAATGACCGACAAACAAAACAATGTTATCAAAAGTAATGCAGCTAACAATAGAAATTAGTGATTTTACCGTAAAATTACGTTCATGTAAACGTATTGTACGTGAAACAAACTTTTATAAACAAATTTTGAATACTATTTCATTTTATTAGTTGTATATGTTAAAATATATAAATATATTCCATCTTTCACCCTACCATTGCTAATTTCTGCTTACGAGATGGTGATGGAAAAAAATTGTGTTGATACACATGATATCTGTGGCTTTTTTCCCCATTGTAAGTTTTACTTCTCAACTTTATCTAATAGCTTTATTTTTTGAGAAAAAATGTAATCTTACTGCGTGTAACATCGTTTTTGATTTTCAGCCTTACACACGGCAGTATTTGTTACTTTTTCCTTTCATTTCTTTTGCTGCAACAGCGTGTTGAGCCTTATGTTAAATTACGGCGAATCCTACTTAGCTCAGTTCAAGTAAATGCCACAAGGGCGGCGCCACCTAAACTGAAAGTAGCGAATAACATTTGAACGGAACGATCTGGGGACATAAAATTTTGTATATTTATAGTGTGGTATAAAAAAAATATAGCAAATATACTAGAATGTGATGTAGGCCTATGGGGCCTGCAAGAAGACCACGAGGCCTCAAATACAAATAAAGTTATAACTTTTGAACGGAAAGGTCTAGAATCATGAAATTTTGTATATTTTTAGTTTGGTACTAAAAAATATAGCCAATATAGAATGAAGCTGATATAAGCCTCTAGAACCCCGCCAGGGGCCTCGAGGCACCAAATACAATTGAAGCTATAATATTTGAACGGAAAGGCCTAGGAACCTGAAATTTTGTATATTCATAGTGTGGTACTAAAAAAATATTGCAAATATACAAAAAAAGTAATATAGGCCCCAGCAGAGCCCCACAGGCCCCAAACACAAGAAAAAGCTACAACTTTTAAACGAAAAGATCTAGAAATCTGAAATTTTGTTTACTTATACACCTTTTCATTACGTCATCGCACGGGCGCCGCCATTACGGTCGAGCAAAAAAAATAAAAAGTAGGAAACATGAACTACACCGATTCAAAAGAAGAGAATGTGTTAGAACGAAAATGTAGCAAACCTTAAAGTTCGTGCAATAGCTCGTTATTTCTGCAGCTTCGCTACGAGACGATACAACGCCTAGGAATCAAAATGTTCGAGTGTAATGGCGGACGACTACAGTGTCCCTCCTGGTGGACAATATGTTCTCTAAAAAGGTGTATAGAAAATTACTTAAAAATTTACCTAATATACACTAAAAACTGGTATAAGGCTCTTGGGTCTCGACAGGGGCCCTGAGCCCCCAGTCACAAATTAAGCTATAACTTTTGAACCGGAAGTCCAGAAATCTGAATTCTTGCATATTTATGGTGTGTTACTTAAAATTTTAGCTCTTATACACTAAAACCTATATAGTCCTCTGGGGCCATAAACACAAACAGAGCTATGATGTTTGAACGAAAAGGCTTAGAAATCTGAAAATTTGTATACTTATAGTAGTTTACTAAAAAATTTAGCTAATATAAACGAAAAACTGGTATAAGGCTCTTAGGTCTCCACGGGCGTCCTGAAGCCCAAATCACAAATAAGCTTTAACATTTGAATAATAAAAAGCCCTAAGAACTTGAAGTTTTATATTTTTACAGTGCGTTACTTAAAAATTATAGACAATATACAAGGAGACTGGTATAGGCCTCGGGGCCCCTGGCGGAATTGAAGCTATAAAATTTGAACGGTAAGGCCTACGATCCTGAAATTTTGTTTAATCATAGTGTGGTATTTAAAAATTTAGCTAATCTATATTAAAAATTCTATAAGTTTCTTGGCAGGGGGCTTGCGGCCTCAATCTCAAATCAAGTTATAAATTTAAAACCAGAAGTCCAGAAACCTGAAATGCTTTATATTTATAATGTGTTGCTTAAAATTTTAGCTATTACACAATAAAACTGATATAGTCCTCTGAGACCTCGGCAGCGGCCGCGAGGCTACAAATGCAAATCAAGCTATAACTTTTGTACGAAACTTTTGTAAGAACCTGAAATTTTGTATTTGTGCCCCTCCATTTATTATAGTCACGAGCCGCTACTGCTTGTAACATTTTGATGCTAAGACCTTTTTATCGTTGGATAAACGAGGCCTTAACTAATTTTTGAAAGATAGCATAACGCATATTTTCCCACCCCATCTTTTAAGAGACTCTACGCCATAAAACGCAAGCAGCATTATTATGATAAAGGAAGGTTTGTTTTTTTTTAACAATGTGATGATAACCTCTTTATGCGTTAACAATATAAAATTTCGTATCATCAATATTTGTTTCCCTCTCCGTGTCATTTTTGCCCCAAGAAAAAAAAACACAAACTTGTTTTTTTTTTTTTGCAAAGGAACAGCGTTGTTCGCCAGTCCGAAGAGTTATGAAATCAAGTTTGCCATTAGATTCTTAGATTCTATTCACTCATCACCCATTAAATTGATCATATGATTCAATATGGAACGCGGGTTCTCCGGCGTAAACATCATTAGAGGGTCTCTTCGAATGCTGGAGTTATATTATTCCTAGTGAAGGAGACGTCCGTGTAAAGTGCGTGCGTGCATGTGTGTGTGTGTGTGTGTGTGTGTGTGCGTGCGTGTGCGTGCGTGCGTACGCGTGTGTGTATGTTGCCTGATGATGATCGATCTCATTTTCCATGCAAGAAATTGATGGAAAGATGAGGATGATTGGAAGGAAGGAAAAGAAGTGGATGGTGGTGGAACCAAGAAAAATTGTGCGTCATCACCGAAACATTTACTCCCTGCTTTCTTCAAGTTCAAATAAAATGTCAAAGACCTTCGAAGATTCCCCGAAGGAGAAGAAAGAAGCAGCGGTGGTAGTTGTAGTGTATAGGGTGGGGACAAGGGGCGGGGGGTCGTTTCCTGTCGTTAAAGGTGATGTTGATGATGATCATGAACCAACGATCTTTTGCTACGCTCCAATAAACACTTCTCTCAAATTGATTATAATTTTAATTTTTTCTTCCCAAAAGAGAAGATGAATTTTTTTTTTATTAAAAACAAGGCCATCAAATTTCAAAATCGTTTATTATTGTTTAAAGTTTTCATTTGATTTTTTTTTTAAAGCCTGACTTCAATTTAACTCGGTCAACCGCGTCGATCTTTAAAAAGGTGTCTTTTTTCTTAAAAAAATGAAGGCACAAGTTTTATTTCTTTCACATGACGCTGGCATTCTTTCCACATTCAAAATTTTAACACTTGCTTTTGACGTTTAAAAACAAAATTTCACGTGTGAAATTTACATCGGCAACGAAGAGCGACTCCGTAGCAAACGATTGCAGCAACATGGATGTGTGAAGAACATCTTTGCGAGAGATGGTAAAAAGAATGCTGCAACGTTTATGCCAGTCTTGCTTCACTTGGGAAAGGGGTGTTGAACCACGGATTTCCAAGCAGGAAGGTTCACTGTCATAATGTACACTATTAATTGTGCTTTTAATGTTAACAATTACATAAGGCACTCTAAACTGGTGTAGGGATGAACACGCAAAAGGAAAAACTTTACTACTGAACCAAGGAAATGACTTGATCATTTTACTATTATTACTATTAATACTAATAATATTTAATTTAACAATTTACAATTATTATAAGCAAATCAAGCTGTGAAGCTCCATTAAGATCTTTAACGATCACGGAACAACCGGTGCGAGGGACCTTTCACTTAATTTGTTAAATCGAGGGAGAAATGAGACTATGAACGAAGAGAAGCTCCTCTTATTAATATTTCATAAATTAAATAGGATAAAAGAAGTGGAGGAACATGGAGGAGGGGGTGCCATAAATTGGGTCAGTGAACAATAAGTTGACTCCATTTAACACCAATTCCTTCCCCCATAGTGATTACAAACGCCTTTTTATTTACAATTTTTATTGGGTTTTAATGGCTTCATTTGATTTTAATCGTCAGTGGAGATAACTGAGTGAATTATTTCTAATGTCTGAATCCACTAACAGCATGGAATAAACAAATAAACAACTTCTGTTCATATAGTGAAAGTATAACAAGTACTGGCAAGGTAGATGATGGTCATTGTATATTGTTCGGCATATAAGTATTTGAAGAGGTGGGGGGGGGGGGGAAGACCGGTTTTTTTTTGTTTGTTTTTTTTTCTTTGGTTTTCCAAGTCAACTATTTGACTTTGAAATTAATTTCATCGTTATTATTATTACATGCATGAAACGAAAGATTTCAAAGCCGAACCAAGCAAGACTGTTTCCATAGTTAAGGGCCCGAGGCGCAATTTTTAATATGGACAATTGTGCATGTGTAAACGTCCACTAAGCTCTTTTATTTTGCGTAATAAAAGTCGTTGAACTATTTCGGTTGATATCATGTTTGCTGTAGAAAAAAAAAGCTATTTCCTCTACAAACAATTTTTGCTGAAGGTGTCACGCGCTTCAAGTAAATAAAACAAACGTACGTGATGCCTCTATGTTTAACTCAATTTCAAACCCTCGTTCTACCGTTAATTTTTTTTAATTATAATTTTAAATGAATTTCAATTTCACGAAAAATTATCTTATATATAAAAACCAATTTCCTCTTAAAAAATTAGCGCGCCTCACCAACGACTCCTCCCGTGTGAGCCAATCGTGGCCTTGGCAACGGGTGGCGGCCATCTTCCCTTGGCTGCTGCTGCTGATGCTGCCAACGCCCTCAGAAGATCCAAAGGGAAGAGAAGAAGAAGAAGAAAAAAAAAAAAAGGGGCAAACGTGCAACAGCCGAAACTTCGTTCCTCGTAAATATATCCTTAGAAGGGCAAGAGCTACAGCCTCCTTGATCATTCGCATCACGCAAATGATGATTTCGTGCACTAACTGTGTTGTGCTTGACTGCAGACATTTCCTACTGAGAAAGCCACACGATACGCCAAGAACATTATCTTTCAATAAGCTTCATTATAAAGAATACGTATATCAGAAGGACTCGAAACGGTCTCTTTCTTTTAATAAACCCAATTCAATGCGCCATCTCAGAACATGACGTCCAAGAAGTCGTTCTCCAATTACAAAATCATTGTTAACGTACAAAAATAATAACGTTGTTTAAAATAATTTCTTCTTTTAGCTGAACTTAAAAAAACACCTATATATGAATGATAAATCGAAAAAAAATCTATAGAATCATAATGTCGATATTCCTAAAGTACATTTTACCGAAGAAAACGTTGTTACTATTAGATTAAAAATTGTTATATGTTTTTAAACGTGTTACCAAGAATGTTCAACTGATGTCGTCCAAACTTATTGGTTTCGTGCCAAATACATTCTACTTAGGCGTTAGAACCAAGAAGCAAATCAAAATAAAAATGATAAAAAGCCACGAAAAGAGGGAAAGGTAGAAAACTATTTGAAAAGAGGTAAGATTTTTGTTTAGAATGGTGCAATAGAAAAGATCTCTAAATGGTAACCTTCGCGTCCGCCTCTTCAACGGAAATGGTGTTATGACTACAATTTTTAGCACACAAAGTACGCAAGGGTGCAATTCTAAATTAGAAATTTGTCAATATAAACGCACACAAAGATATTATTTTTGCAGAAAGATGTAAGAATAATTTATTTAGACATCAATTTTAATTTATTAAAAATTATGTACATGTATTTTTAAAATTTATGATAATTATACAGGGGTCTCATCTAAAGTGAACCAATAGTGAACTCAAATGAGATTGTACATAACATTTGAGAGATGTTTTATTCTTGGCGTTTTTTTCAATTGATCCAACCGTTTAGAAGATAGAGGCTGAAAGTGTGGAATTTTATCGAGGAAGACAAAGAGATAGAGGATGGGTCTTAGAGATATTTCTATTCTACTTTTTCCGACGGTCTTTTAGAATCCGAAGTCAGAATTTCAAAAATCCAATTTTTTTTTAGTACACACACGTACAATATGAAAATGCCATTAAAAACAGGAATTTCCATTGCACATTTCAAAGTTGACGTCCATATTCGAAAATGGTGTCGGTTTTTTTTTTTTTTTTGGAAATGGAATATACATAAAAACTCCTCACATAAAAGTACTATAATTCTTCCATTTAAAGTATTCTGTCAGATTTGTATTTTAGAAGTTAGCTATTAGTTCACTTTAGGTGCTACATATGTGGATGAAGAATAATTGAACGTTACTCTCGAGAGTTCACAATCCACAAAAAATCTGCGTATCCACACTGAGATTATCTGGAAACTTAATTTCTATGAAATTTATTAAACAACCAAGAGGACATCACAGATATTCAACTATGCCTTACAGAAGATACGTGAAGCTTAAAAACAGCCTCTACCCACACAAGTTATGCAGCTGATCGGATCCGTTAAATTGGCACTTCCGTCGTACCAACAAAGTCCATTATCGCTACTCCAGTGAGGATTCACCCCAAGTGTTGCTCAAATAGGCTTTGTGGTTTGTGGAGAAGGAAACCAGTAGCGCATTTCGAGAGAGAAAAAAAGGCAAATGAGCGTGAGTTGAGAGTGTTAGAGAAGGGAAAAGATGAAAGGGGGTCAGTCCAGATCTTGTAACACGCGACTGCCTCAGTTTGGGAGGAGAAGAAGAAGAGCCCAGATTAAATAACCTTTGTTCTACTTCCAATACAAAATACTTTTCAACGATCCACCATTATGTGATCTTTGACCTCCTTTGCAAAATTTTACTTTCTCCGTGAAACTGAGAGACAAAAAAAAAAAAAAAAAAAAAAAAAAAAGATTAATCCCTATGTTTACCCAATTTTTTTTCTTGAAAAAATATATTTTTACGCCAAAAAATTTTTTTGAGTTTTTATGTTATAATTTTATTTTCAATTTTTAAAATTTCATTGTTTTCATTGAACGTGTTTCCAAGTAATATTTATTGGGCACGCTTGATGAAAATCACGGAACCTAAAAATCTACTGGCTTTCTCAAATAAACTGATGGTACATATTTTAAAAACCTTTTGTAGGAGACGGTCAAAAGTTCAGACATAAATACAAATGATTTAAATGAATAAATGAAATTCATTTTTAAAATCTAGAAATCGTATTTAACCTCATTGGTACCTATACAGTACATTAGAAAGAAGAAAAATCAGTGTTCATATAACCTTTTAGATTCACGGGTAGAAGACATTCAGTATTCTCAAATATATTTGTGTTATTTGGTTCAATATTAATTTGAGACACATGCGTGCATTATGCTTTCCCGCCTCGGAGGGCGATATTGTTAATGTAAAACTCCATGTCTTAAAAGGAAGGGAATGACGCCATGAAAACCTACAAACCAAAAATAAATTATTATCATTCGCTTGACTGACGATTCCGTGCAAAACCACTTCCTACAAACGAAATCTCTCGACTTCCGTATTGCGCATCTCTTGTTTCTTTATTTCTTTCTTCTACGTCGTTTATCTTATTGGAAACCCAGAGTCGGTCAAAGCAAAGATGAACGGAGATCAACAATCTCATTCGTCATTCACCTTTTTTGATCCATCGTGAGCATCGTGTTCATTGGAGGGAATTTTAAAAATATAAATACAAACAAATAAATCTTAACAACAGAAACCACTCTTCTTTACAACACCTATGTGCTACTTATACAAACAACTCAAGACAGTCGCGTGCATTTTTCAGGCCCCTTTACACTTCCGGTGGCCACTTCCTTGTCCAGTTCTCCCCTAATACGTCAGTAATTTAAATAAATCAACAGTAACAAAGAGGTGAACAAAGACATATCCTCCAAAATCTTTGCAGATATGTTATAATGCAATCTCCTCCCACCATGCTAAACAGATTAAAAAATAAAGTGTTTACATGAATTGTTAAGTGAGTTGGTGGGAGAAATATCCACGGTATTCTTCGAGAAACCATGTTTAATGCCAAAGAATTTCTCTCTCCTTCTCTCTCCTAATTTCCTCTCTTCTGGCTTATTAAGAAAAATTTCATCGGGGTAGAAACATAAAGACCACTCAGGGTCAACAAACTTTTCCTTCTCCGTCTTCTTTTCAACTCAACCGGTCCATTCAATTCTTTTCTCTGACTCCCCCTCCTTCTTTCTCGGGCTTAAAAACCTATTATTACCTAGCACACGTCTCTTAACGCGGAGCCTAGCTCGCGATTGTACGTGTGGAAGCAACTTGTCAACGCGACTGAGCAAAATGGAACCCAAGCACCATGACAAGGAACTCAAGCAAGAGTTGCAACAACTCGTTTCCGCTCTTATTATTATTATTACTACTATTATTATTACGTGTCCCAACACTAACAAGATGGAACGAAAGCGAAAGGACGTTAATACAAAGTGTATCAAACCCTTTCTTTATGAAATCAATTAACAAAAAGCCATGAGGGGAAGCTCAACGCAAAACAAACGAGACAATTTCACTTGCACCAAATAAAGTCGACGAAGAAAGTGAGTGGGAAAATACACTGGAATTCTTCTTTGCATTTAGATTTATCTCGCTTAACGTATATCTACTTAAAAAAAAGTAAAAGTGGATAAATGCTTTACCGAAACGGAGGCACATTTTTCGTGAGAAATTCACGTGAATTCCTCCTCCCTCATCTTCATTTCGTATGAAGATAACAATAATAAACACAAGCAATGAGTGGAACAGGAACGTAAAAGTGGATCAGAATAGGAGCGAAACTTCTTTTTTACGCCTTCAGTCGGAAAAATAAGGACGTTGAGAAGGTAAGGGGTCGACATGGGTTCCATTGTTTTCGTATTTAAAACAAAAAAACTTCGAACGAAAAATTATCCGTTTTAAAATACGAAAACCTTGATAGAACCACCGATATCATCTTTTTTCAACGAAACTTAAAGTTCGATATACCTGATTTCACGGTTAACTATAACTCTCATATTATCACTCCATCCAAATCTTTTAAATACCTTTCATCTACACTCAATTATGGTATTGGTCTTTTTTCTCGTCTCCATTGTCCCCCCCCCCCCCCCAGATCCTACTATTACTTTAATCCAATCTTTGCTCTTATACACGATTCAATTTTAGAGATCTTCTTCCAAATTTAATCTTTTACGTTTTTCAAAAGTGGTTCTTATGGATATTGTTAAAACTTCGCAAACTCTATTCGGTATCGCAATTTTTCAACCCCGTTGGAATAACGCCTATTTACCAGTTCTATACCTTTGACCTGGCGATTTTTATTTTCAAAGCTCTTAATAACCATTTGCTCACTTCTATCTCCTACTCTCTTTTTACTCATCTCCTTCCTCTCTCCACAATACTCGCCACCATAACTTCATTATCCTACCTTGGATAACTCGCCTCTATCATCTCAGGAGTGTTGCCACCTCGGGTCAAACTTAACTCCAGAAATACGTTCTTCTCCATCTATAGCAATTTTTAAATCAAGATTATTGAATTTTTTAAGAAAAGTTCCTTGACTCTTTTCTCACGCTTAGGCTCTCTTTTTCTTCTTCAACCTTTTTTCTTTTTCTTTTCCTCCTTTCTGAATTACCCCTAAACATTGTATTCATTTATTGTTTATACCATCCACCCAGAGATCTATCTTGTCAGCTTCGGCCATACTGGCTTTGGGTGGTTGCTTTGTATTACTCTCGAAATAAATAAATAAATAAATAAATAAATAAATAAATAAAAGCTCTACTTATTAAACGGGTCCATTAAAAAACAAACGATACTCATAATATCACGGAAGAGGCCACCGAAGGGCCCGTAAGGTACCCATGTTACTTTCATCTCAAAGAGGCAATGAGGCTCATTCAAAGAGCTCAACATTATTCTTTTGAAGAATGACTCGGCGTTTTCGGTTATATCTTAACCCAAAACCTTTGACCTCAGGTAGCGTCACTCAGTCTATTTCCTCCAAACTTAATCATGGAAGATGAAAAAAGCCAAACTAAAGAACTCAAACGGTTTAAGAAGATATCTAGTTTTATAGAAGGGTTTTATCGCCTTTGTTACTCTTCTGCGTGCAGGAAAATTTAATTAAGTAAACAACTCAATGGGGATGGCCATCTGGACGTCGCTCCCGTCCTTGTTCTTTAAAGATGGCACTTCACCATTTGCACACTTGTTGCCTTTACACGGCAATCTAACAACTTTTTATGTGTCTTAATTTAACGTATAATCGACAGTACTTTAGACATCTAGCCATGTATTTTAGCATCATGTTTAAACTTGGAGGAAGGAAGCTATTTCATGAATGTTTCGAATTAAAATTTCTCAAAGGAAGAGGCGTCGAGAAAAGAGAAAGCGAGAGTGGTCGGGGAACTTCTTCTTCGAGGAAAAGGCAAAAGATTAAGGACGACGAATCCCGTTTGTAAGGTCAGAGGTGATGTGGTCGGCCTCGGAACTCCTTCGAAATTGACCCAAAGCCACCCACTCGTTCAAAACCCATTTCTTTCCCACCCATCCTCACGCAAGTACATCACAAAATTAATTAAGTTATGAGGACTAACAAGCCCAATCGAATGAACGTAGATAAATGCCAGTAACTCGGTGTTATTATTTGTAAACATAATAAATAGGTTTGACATCCTTTAATACACAAGTTCTCAATCAACACTAGCTTCTCCAACATCGTCCAGCTTCACCGATAAACCCAAAAACTTTCTAACCTTAATCTAAATCGAATAAGAGCTCGTTAAGAAATTCTCTCGTCACATTTCAAGAGGAGAGCAGTTTATAGTTACATGTTGTTTAACTAAATATTAAAAAAAAAACAAAAAAAAACCCCGCCACTTTTTCTCTTTTTATTCCGTTGCCGATGTTGATAATGACAGCCGTCTCCTCAAGCGCTACCCTCACGTCTTGACTCCTCTTCCTGTATTAATATGCATCAGAAAACTTCATCTTCTTCCCTGCGGGTTGTTCAGCTTTTTCGGGCACTTGACTCCACTCGATGTCATTTCGGCTCGTTTTTCAACATGCCAACAACGGAGAGAGGAGAAAATCCACAATTTCCGACAAGCGTAGATCATAAATCGCACGCAATAAAAAATATATATTAAGATAGTTGCAATTTGCATAGCATTTTCTAAGTTGTTCCTAATTTCCAGTGAAAGCAAAGAGTAAAATGCATCGAGTGAACTGATAGCCACCGCCGGATTCTTTTAAAATCATCCAAAAATTAATTATGACAACATTTCCTGTGGAGAAAATGACCTGAATATTTATTTGCTTTGCTTAAAAAAAAAACAAACAAGGCCCGAAACCCTTTTCCCTAAAAACCACTCGATTAACAAGTTAGTTGACATTTTCAGCTTTCACCGTCGTTAACTAGATTTGCTCACCTGTCATCGAGTGCTGGCTACATATAAGCAAGAGGCATTATAAGATCTGTCAAGAAATGCATCAACGCAACGACTATGCAAAGCAAGTGTTGAACTACCCAGAAAAAAGAAATTATTAAAATTAAAAAAAAAAAAGACTTACTCGGGGTCGGGTGTTCGTTTCCTGATAGAAAGTCACTTGTTTTCGGGTGAAGAGTCTTGTTAAAGTGGGTCTTTCTCGCGGGTGCGTGTGTGCGTCTGTCTGTCAGTCGGTCGGTCGCCCTAGCAACCTGCTGCCCTCAATCCCCCCTCAGTCTGCCTGTGCTTAGCTCCCAGCCACGGTTAACAAGGCGAAAGTAAAAGCGAAATCTCGTGAAAAATCTCGAAGTGAAACGAGAACGAGAAGCAGACGCCGTCCAGAGTCGGAAACAGGAAGGTAACGTTGAGAATAGCGTCATCTCTACCAATAGGAGGCTGTCCCTTCATATGAAAACGAACCCTCCGGGGAATAGTCAATGAGAAAGGGACTGCTCATTGGACGAACTCAGATATCCAACGGTGGGAAAAAAAGTTCAATTTCTTTTTAAAACAAGAAACCTGTTCTTAGTTTTTCATTTAAGAGTAACGCGTGTTTGTCGGCTCATTCGAAGTCGTCCGCTTCACTATCTTCAGTAGGCTCGTTTCTTTATCTACATGTTTAACAAAGTCTTAACTGAATATAAAACTCTTATTATTAATTAAATTAATTAAAAACATTATTGCTGCGAAATTAAAAGAAAGCAAATCATTTTCAAACTACTAAAAATAACCGCGTACACCATTTTTAACTCAATTTTTTTAAATAAAAAAGTAAAAGCTATTATCTTGTCAATTGAAATCCTTTTTCTAGGTTTTATAACTTATTGGCAGAAACTTTAAACGATGCCAAAATCCAGAGCTAATAGGTAGCGTATCCAAAGAGCTTATATTGGAAAGTCCTCTTTCTGTTTGGATCGTCGGACGGCCTGAAGGAGATGTTCAAAATTTGAAACAAAATCCGCCAAAAAATGAGACAAATATAATTTTTACACATCGAATATTTTTAAACAAAATAATCTTTTGGGTTCATTTTAAGTAATATAAAATTTACTATTTCAAGCTAAATTCTCCTTTCTTCAACAACTTTACTATCTGTGACGAATGAACGAGATATGGCTATGACGGGCCAATCGGATATTAAATTTATTTTATTAATTTCTAAGTAATGTTAATAAAATAGCCATACGAACTTTTAAGATATTGCAAAATCTAATTAAGGAATCATATTAATCCGCAATACATTTTTAAAAAATTAAAAGATTAAGATGTTTCATATTAAGATGAACATGGTTGTTTTTAGATATGCGCATACGTAATCACAGACGTGCGATCTACATTTCTTCCTATTTAAAAAAAAACAAAACAAAACTGTTGAAGTGGAGAAAAACAATTTACATCACCACTTTTCACATTTCCATCGTGACCACCCGATGACATCATCTAATTACATTTTTTATATTCAGTTTGAAAATTTATGAAACCCACATTTCTTTTCGAAACCCGCAAAATCCCTGTTAACTCATAATTCTTCGAAAAACTTTGGCGCGAAAGCCGCACCTCACAGTTCAAAACTAAGCAAGTAGCAAACCAGTTCTATCGAGCAAATCTTTCTTATAATTAATATTTTTTAATCACGAAAAACACTTTCACCAACAGGAATACCATACTTGAGCAATTATGAGTTATTCACGCATAAATCATAAACATGAAAAATATGGATGACAAACACGCAACTTTTTAATTGATGCTGTCTGTTCTAACAATTATCTTTACAATTTTATTTCTTTGTATATTTTAGGAAATACTAATGCATTATGTTAATA
>JAHWFO010046501.1:620782-632294 GCA_023313115.1 Rhysida immarginata | reverse complement strand
ATTTCTTTGTATATTTTAGGAAATACTAATGCATTATGTTAATAAAAAATAAAACGGGGAACGGGGGGGGGGGGGGGGGAGTATCTTAAAATTAACTTCAAATAGAAATGCGCCTCCTACCCTTAAAAAGGTAAAGCTTCGGGAGGGCAACGGCGGCATTTGCCATCCATTGTCCTCGAAGAAGACGGGGGAGGAAGAGGTTCAAGGAACTAAATGCATTTTCCAAAAGTTTGATTAAAAAAAGTGGTTTCGATTGTCCAAGCCATTTGACATTGAAATGCCTCCGACGAAAAAATTAGAAAGAATGCAGAGTTGGTACTCCGGTATTGAGACGCAGAAAGGTTCCCATCAGTTACTCGCTATATTATGAAAATAAGTAAGTATGTTCTATGAAAACAACAACTTTAGACTCCGTCTCATTTGCAAGTGACATAATCCGATTTTTCGTGCGACACCTCAAGCAACATTTGATCCAGATTTTCTAAGGTGAAAATCACCAATCAAGTGCCGTGGAATTTGAAAGGCATATTCGTTATTTGCATTAAAAGCCTCATACACTTTTTTTTAATAAGACATTATTCAATTTGCTATTAAATTCTCAGGATTTTTTGTAAACGCATGTAATAGGCAAGAAATTAGAAAAGAAATCGTGTTGCTTTTATCACATAAAAACTGTCTACGAAAGATAGATTGTCAAATGGGCCATGAACTTTTTTTGGCTCGAACTTAATTAGATCAGAGAATAAAGAAGAGCGGCAAAGGGTGACGCTTGAAAAAGAAAATAAATTTGCTTTGTTTGTCGAGCGATGTCGCTACTGATGTCGCTTTATAAATTATGAATTACATTATAAACTTCATAATTTAAATAATAAATCACTATATACACAAAAAAATTCAAAAAAATACATATTTTGGTAAAAAGTATGCTATCCTTTAAATATTAGAAAGTTTTTGCATATACAAAATAGAAGAAATATTTAAAAAGAAAGAAATATTCAACGAGTAAGAATGTTATTTCATCGGTGGATGTCGCTAGTTGACCGTTTCTCCCTCGTTTCTCAATCAACACGCCAAAGAACACGCTCCAATTTAACCAAAGTTAAAGGGTTGAATATTGGTTAAAACATTTTTCTTACAACTAAACTATAATGTAATTAATTCATTTGAATTTCGGTATAAGATTAATTCATATTTCAAAAATACGGATAAAAAATATTCACAGTTTTACATTTTATAACAATTTTTCATTATTTTTTTTCTCTGTAAAAGAAGTTAAACAAATGAGAATTTTAAAAGATACACGAAGACTTTACTATTTAATTTAATCCAAACAGGAAAAAAAAAAGGGAGATAGGTTATAAAATCTCCTTTGAATTATAAAGTGTATAAAAAAGAAATTAAATAAATTCAAGATTATAAAAGGTCCATAAGTCCGGAAATTCAAATTACCATCACTTGTTAGCTACTACCAATTCACCAGTTCTTCTCATTTCAACGTCCTCAAGTACTTAGCAACGTCATCAAATGAACATTCGCCAACATCAATTCAAGAAGAACATAAGTAAATATTAAAAAATATGTGACATCAAATTTGATTTTTTAGACTTTATGGACTTTATAAGCTTCAATTTATTTATTTATTTATTTATTTATTGTTTTATACATTATATAAGTCAAAGGAGATCTTATTTACCAATAACATATAATTACCTCCTTATTTAAGAAAAAAATTAATAAATAAATAAAAACAAACATTCTCGCAAATTAGCGTTACAATTCTTCTCTCCAAATACAAACCATAATATGAGAAATTATTAAGTTTATACAGCAAGCCATACAAAAATAAATAAATAAATAAATAAATAAATAAATAAAAAAAAATCAAACTCTCTGAAAAAGCGCAACTCATGTCAAAAGAACAAGGAAGAAAAAAAAGACCAAACAAAGGGAAAATTCTTTATGATAATTTTAAATTTAAATGGTTACTTTTCTCCTTTTAGTATGAAATACAGTAATTGTAAATTTAAATGGCAAACTCGTGCGGAAGAACTTCCGTCGTAACCACGAGATTGCGTTAAACTTTCCTTAGTAGTGTCAAAAATTTTAAAACTTAGAACTTTTATTTGGTAAGGATTATGTTAAACATTTTTTAAGATTTCAAGAGTTTAATATCATTCGTTTAAGATTTAAAGTGGTTGCCGTTTAAAGATTTACTAACCGATCAACATCAAAATAGTCAGTGGCTAAAACATTTAAGTACATAAATGAAGTACTTAATTTTATGTATATTACAAAAAATAACGAAAAAAATACATACATTCTAAGCTTTCAATGTATTCAACTACATTACAGTTTAGGCAAAGCATAGCACGTCTTCCTCAAGAAAATAATAAAATTTTTCTCAAGATTATTTTTACCTGGTATATCTATAAATCAATTTCAGACCCTTCTTACAAGGTAAACTTGGTGTTAGCAGTGTTGGCTCGTCCGGTGACACGATCGGCGTCTCCTTCGTTGTCGTCGTTGGGACCACCAAAGGACGAGTCAGGTGAGCTCGAGAGATCTCATCCTTTTATGTAAAAGGGTTAAACACCAAGAAGAAACAGATACAGAAGACAGTAAGGGGAGGGAGCAGGGAGGTGGGGTGAAAATCGTGGTTAAAAAAAAAAGGGGCGATCCCGTTCGATCCCGTGATGCTCGACGAGGAGTCTGCCCTTAGGTGGTGAGGGGAGTGAAAGTGAAGAGCCGTCTTCTCCAGGTGTGATGTCACGTCGACGACATTAACTCTTTGAACACGTACAGATCGTGAATGGATTCTTCATGAGGCAACTAAAGACATGAAAGGAGGGAGGGAAGGAGTAATAAGCGAAACAAGTGGCGAAAAGGGGGAACACGTGGGGTGGGTTAAGAGATCTTCAAGAATGGGTGATGCGAGTAGAAAGGAATGAAAAACATCCTTTAAAGCGCTTACAAATCCTTTAAAAGGCGGGAGGGCAAAAAGAAAAAAAGAAAAAAAAATAACCGTCATAAATTGCCGTTTAAAAATCCCAATTATTTTAAAGGTATGCATTAATTGCTGTGGAGAAAGGGTTAAAGAGCGAAAAAGAATTTTATCTCTATATATATGTTTCAATCGATTCCAGTGCACGAGCGTCGAGTCACTCTCCTCAGGAAAACACGATAATAGTGTAGATCACTGAAGATTCAATTCAAGAATCATCTCTCCTACCCTTAAGCATTATGATGTCACGCGATTCTTGATCTAACTGAAAGTAATAGAGGAAGGGGACTCAAAATAGGTCTAAAAGACCTTTGGTGAAACTTGATTTCGCCTGCTTGATATTTGAACATATTTAGAACTTTATGGCTCGAAATTAAAAAATAAAATTCTTGAACAAACCAATTTACTTAATTTGGAAGGAAATTCTTCTAGACACATTCTAAATAAAATAAAAGAAACTTAATAATTTGGCAAGTTATGATTTGACGGGCTTTAGCCTTTTTGCCTTCCCCTTTTTATACTAACCATTGTAAACAAATACAGGGTGACAATTATTGAGCTATATGAAATAAAAAATCAAATTTTCAAAAACTACTGAGTTCAAAAATTTTATTCAAATGGTAAAAGTAACTACAGATATTCGGATTTAGTTTATATGTTTGCTATCAATGGCTATGATGTGGCGCAGACGAAGAGCAAAATTCTGCAAAACTCGCTGAAGTGTCGAGACTCGATGCTTTCGATGACCTCCTGAATGGCTGTTTTGAGCTCAGCGTGGTTCCGGGGTTATTTGTCTTTAATATTGCCCCACAAAAATGAGTCACAAGGATTGAGATCAGGAGTATATGGCGGCCAAACGATTTCCATTCCAGTGGCCTCTGGGTACCCCAAAGTCAGAATGCGCTCTCCAAAATGCTCTTCCAGACTTCAAACACTTTATTGGTCCGACGGGGTCGTGCTCCGTCCTGCATGAACCACATCTTTTAGAAATCTGGGTCACTTTGGTTAATAGGGATTACGATGGATATACGCTCAGAAACGCTGTATTTCGACATTTTCAACGAAAAATGAACAACAACAACAACAATACGAGTGCGCATTCTCAAAAAAATCCCAACATGCCCTGTATCGAATCCTCAAGTTTTAACTAAATCTCGCCAATTGTTCAAAAGTTATCAAGTTTTTTATTCATATAGTTCAATAATTGTCACCCTGTAAATAAATAAATAAATGTATTTGAGTGAAAAGTTGGAGTGTGTGGAATATAATTTGACATACAACAAAAATGAAAGTAACCTGGGCGTGCCATTTAAGTTATCAATTTCAATTGTTGCACACTGCTGTTATAAGAATTAAATAATGTTCAACAATTAAAATTAGTTATTTAATTGGACCAACACCACCTACACACAAGGCCTGATAACGGGAACGTCATACATTGTTACATCATCATTAGTCGACCCGTAGCCCACGAGAAAGACAGGCCATGACCAACACCACCTAGACAGAAGGCTTGCGCACAAAAACGTCATCACACAAAAGCGGCTATTGTTAATCGTATTTCTACCACGGTCTATAGATATTCATGGTCATCGAGCTTCGGCCATTTTTCATTGTTTCGAGAAGCTAAGGAAAACAGATCGCGCCAGTTGCCGCATAGATCGCACTATTCCCGACCGCAACCTGCGATAGAGATTTTCATTGAAACTGAATACGAAAGTAAAGTTTCTGTCTACCGATAGGGTGGCGCTGCAGGCGCAGTTGGGCAGATTGTACATGCAGCGCCACTTTTCAATAGAGTTCCCGCCCTACCGGAAGCTAGAAACTTTAGCTTCATTTTAACAATGGAGCTTGATGACCATGAATATCTATAGACCGTGATTTCTACCAACAGAACTGGTAACGTAGCCCACGAGAAAGACAGGCCCTGGCGCGAAAACGTCACGTGATCATCTTAGTCCGAATAACAATGTAACTTTTATTGTTTCTATCTTGGATTTTAATCGGCAATTTTTCGTTTGTTGGAAACAATGAAGGTTACACTGTTACTCGGACTAAGATGGTCAGATGACTTTTCCGCGCCAGGGCCTGTCTTTCACGTGGGCTACGAACTGGTAAGTGGTGACGTCAGTTCCTGGCCCGTTGCCTAGCGATTCTAAAGTTAGGTTTAACTTCTCTATGCTTTTCTATGGCCTTACATCAAATTGTTAAACCTAATGTTTGGAATCGCTTGGCAACTGTCCAGGAAGTGATATCATACTTACCAGCTCGAGGCCAACGAGAGACAGGACAGGGCACTCAAAAGTCACATGATCATCGGGGTCCGGCCAACAATCCATCCTTCATAGTTTCCAACAATCGAAAAAATACTGATTGTTAAAATTCAAGATGGAGACAATGAAAGATGAATTGTTGGCCGGACCCCGATGATCATGTGACTTTTGAGTGCCCTGGCCTGTCTCTCGTTGGCCTCGTACCAGCTCTATAATAAGCCCTAAATTTGGCCGTTTGATGATGATATAACAATGTATACAGTTTCTGTGCGCAGGCCTTCTGTCTAGGTGGTGTTGCCCTGGCGCAGAAAAGTCACCTGATCCTCTTAGTCCGAGTAACAATGTATCTTCATTGTTTCCATCTTGGATTTTAACAATCAGCAATTTTTCGTTTGTTGGAAACAATGAAGATTACATTGTTATTCGGACTAAGATGATCATGTGATTTTTCCGCGCCAGGGCAATACTACCTAGGTGCATATACTTTTCAGCTAGTGGCGTTAAAAGCGCGCTTGAGGCGTATACTTTTTAGCTATTAGCGCACCCTGGTTGCATATACTTTTCTACTGCTTGCGTGCCAGAAACGCCAGTATTTCTTCTATTGTTAAAGGTTATGGCACGAGCGATTTCAAAGATGGCAGCCTCCATGTATGAAGTTGTTTTGTGTTTAGAAGACGCCATCATAGAAAATCGTGTTAGTGATGCAGATACTTTTCAGCTAGAAACCTATACTTTGTCCAACGAAAGAAAACTGGGCATATCCAAATACATTTCTAATTTCGAGTGTTAGACATTGTTAATTTTACTTAGCAACAATGTGTAACAATAGAAATCGGAAATTTAATTAGACACACCCAGTTTTTCTTTCCTTGGACAGCGTATAGAACGCTAGAAGTCGTATACTTCCGTGCTTGTAGTGTGCTACTTTCATCACTATCGGCTATGCTGGTGGCGCTAGCTGCTATTTGAAAAGTATAAGCACCCTAATACCTCATTCGCACTACAGATCTAGATCGAGTCGATCCAGATACAAACTAGATTCATTGAGAAATTGGATTCATTTCAGATCCACAGAGTGTTCGCACTTCAGCGCTGCTATCCAGTTAGGGAACTCGTACATTAATCTCCACCTAGCTTTACAACTCCAATTGTTCATTATAGTCAACAGGTGCAAGGGATTGTATATGGACGAATTTCTTTTTTGTCGTCTCAATCCATCCAAGTTTTCAAGCCATAGGCCGAATAAACTTTTGTTTTTTAATTCGGACCACGAGTCGATCAATTGTTTGGATGCCATTTTGTGAAAACCTAATCGTGAAAGGGCGTAACCACCGAGAAAGAAGGCCTCTGCGATAAAAAGTAATACATTGTTATATCATCATAGTTAGGGCAAATTTATGTCTTATTATTGGTAGAAATACGAATAACAATGCCTTATTTTACGATGTGTAACAATGTATTACGTTTCATCGCAGAGGCCTTCTCTCTCGATAGTTACGGCAAGGGATTGTGGGAAGGAACGAATCTAGATTGGCAGCATCGATCGAGTTCTCCGAACAGGATTCAGTGAATCGAGTTTGGAGACAGTCGATTTAGTTCGAATCCAGATTGCTAGCGTTCGCACTTCAAAATTCAAATCTAGTTCAAGCTGCCGATCTAGATCCAATGTGCTAGTGCGAACGTAGTATTAGAGAGAAAGCCTGCTCGCGGAAAAATCATACATTGTTACATCACCTACGGTAAGGACAATTTCGGGCTTATTATTGATTGAAATATGATTAACAATACCCTACAATGTATGACGTTTTAGCGCTCAGGCTTTGCGTAGAGGTGGTGTTGGCCAGGGCCTCTGCGATAAATTGTTAAAACGTCATAAGTAGTCATCTTTAATCGCATTTCTACCAATTATAAGCCCGAAATTATGACTAGGTATGATGATGTAACAATGTATGGAATTTCTGTGCGCAGGCCTTCTCTTTAGGTGGCGTTGGCCAGGGCCTGTCTTTCTCGTGGGCTACGTAGTCGACCAAATTTAGGGCTTCTTATTGGTAGAAATAGGATTAACAATGGTCGACTAATGATGATATAACAATGTATGACGTTTCCGTTATCAGGCCTTCTGTCTAGGCGGTGTTGTTTGGACACGCCAAGTTTTTACTTCTTTGTACGTAATATATACATTGTTTCATGTCAATAACATCATACAGAAATTATCTTAATGTATACACGAACATATTGAAACTAAAGAAGCAAATTTAAATATGGTTAAGCCTTAACTTTAGCAAAATTTATTCCGGGTGAGTAAATTTACTCAAGATTTATTTCAGGCAAGTTTAAATTCAACATTCCGGCAAAGATTTATTAAACATTACCAGTTAAATTATATATCAGTGATATGAAAGTCTAAACATCCAAATCAAAGGAATCCCCAATCAAAAGTTGAATAAATTGAAGTAAAAGTACGAATAAAAAGTACGAAATAAAAGCAAAACAAACCTCTTCTCCACAAAGATGATTTAATGATTCGTATACGCATTTCGACCACATTTTGGTCTTCACTCGGTGAATATGAATAATGATCACAGTGTGTTGAAATGCGCATTCGAATCATTAAATCTCTCCTTGTGGGCAAAAGGTAGGCATTTTATTCTCTTATCATTGGTATCCACGGCATATTTGCTTCTTCAACTATGAATTAAAACTGATTATATCTAAACAAATCTTATCTTCAAAGACTTCAGAATTGATACCAAGTCTTTAATAAATATGAAAACATGTATTGCTAAAAAGGCTTCCAATTATTTATTCACAAGTCTTTAATGTTTTTATCATTTTTAAATGTTTACATTTTTTATGGAGTTGAGCTTCCATTGTTTTGGGTTATAGGATTAAATTTATAAGACTTAAAGAATAATTTCTTAAAGATACAGGATGAGTTTTAAGTATACCGACAAACTTTTATGGGTGATTCTAAGCAAAAACTTTCATATGAACATAGGTCCTAATTTGAACGATAACTGAGATATGAACAGAAATAAAAATGCCGCCACCAAGATCAACAAGTTAATAACTTAGGTTCTCTAACATCTAGGATAATGAAATTTGATTGAATAATTGGGTACATAAAACTGTGTACCGTTAAAACTTGAACGAATCCAACGAGTCGTTTCCGAGTTACGCAGTCAACATCGTAACACGTGCTGGTTAGTACTCGCATGTCTACACGTGTTATGTTGAATGCGTAATATGGAAACTACTCGTTAGAATTCGATCAAATTTTAACGGTACGCACAGTTTTATCGTCGGTGTACTTAAAATTCACACGGCATAAACCTATCTTATTATTTTTTCTATTATTACCTGGACAGAAAGAGGCGAGTGATCGTCATGAGTTAGTTTTCACGTCAAGGTTTGAATGCCATTAAAATAGTAAAAAAAAGTCTCGATTCGGCTTTCGTCCACATTTCTCGAACTCTATTACGTTAACATAAGTCAGCCATCTTTGATTCTGCAACAAAACACTAAAAACAATTTTTATTAGATCTACTGAATAATGAACGATTAGATATAACGATTTTGGTGAAATCTTTTTCCAAACCATCACCTTCCATTATTGATAAACAGATGCCATGCCGCAGTTTATTGTTGTCGTACTGTAATTTTATTTGGTTCCTTTTTGGCATCCAACCAAATTGCGGTTCAATTAACAATTAACACTTTTAGTTCAAAAATAAATGAAGCACTTAATGCATCCAGGATTGCAAACTTTCCCACTGTTAAATGCGCACTGCCAACACCTCCTAGATAGAAAGCCAAACAACTGAAACGTCATATATTGTTACATCATCATATTTCGACCATTGTTAACCGTATTTCTACCAATGACAAGCTTTAAATCTGGTCGACTTATGATGATGCAACAATGTATGACGTTTCAGTTGTTTGGCTTGCTTTCTTTCTAGGTGGTGTTGGCACTGCTGGCATTAGCAATTAAAAAAAAAGGCATTGGAGGAAGATTTACGATTGTTGTAACCTGTTGATACCTTGCTGAACAACAGTACTGTCAATAATCCTGTGCCACCAGAGCATTTTCATAGGTAAAGTATGAAGACCAAACGATGGAAGAAGTGGTAGAGGAAAGGTCGAGTTCACCAATGTTGCTCAAGCGTGAACGCCGTTTGAACCTCCGTTCAGTGGCCAAACGACATTGTGAATGCTGGAATTTGGAGTAAACCAGAGTTCAAGGGCCTTCACCTTTGACCTGCGTTGGCGAAATCGAATTTAAGACTTTACCAAAAAAGCTTTAAATTAAATTGACTAGAGTTAATTTATTATTGCACCGACAAGCATAGCACAGAATGGTTAAGTCACATAAATATGAGTGTCTTGCCATTGAGTGCTTTTATCTCAAATTTTACTACAGGAGTTTCAAAATTCTGCACTCTTAAATTAACAGATATTAATATACAGGAGATTATCGAATAGATCTTATGGATGTGGATCCTCAAAACCATGGTCAAGACGTTACTTACATAATGATTCGCACCCAAATTGGTGGATTTCCAGTATCCTGCACAATTTGGCCAAATTTTCCTGATTTCCAGCGAAAACCACCCAAGTGGGTGCACTTCCAGTTTCGGCACACTTTTCGCCAAATTATCCTGATTTCCTCCGAAAACCACCCAAAAGTGCGTTTATTTCCAGTTTCGTGCACACTTTTTCAAAGCTCTACAAATGTGTCATCCTACAGTCGAAGCTAGGAATTTAGAAATTTCAATTCGGTAATTCGTTATCTTTTAGTATTTACATCACTACATCATTAAATCACTTATCTTTGTAGTAGATGCTTCGTAATTCTGTGGACTCACTTCCATAGGATCTTTAGAACCTTTTTTCTAATTGTCAATTTTCGGTACGGAATTTTGAACAGCCCTGTAATACTTTCAGAAAAACAACAGAGCGCGGGTTAAAGAAGCAGGCCCTAAGGGACTTTCTGGCAATAAGGGAAACGCCAAAAGATCGTATATTTCAATGAAGCCAATGGCCAGTAAAATGGCTTGTGGCCCATTAGAAAACCAGCTGTTTTGTAGGCTTCTGTATTATAAATGCCAAATCCAACTTTCATCTTAGGAATCAATGAAACGAGTTAAATTACTAAATATTTAATCCTCTTCGAGATGTCTAATATCTCATTCTCCAAATTCAACTTTGACTCCCACTGCTTGTAACCAAGTTTTCTTATGAATTTCTTAAATGAATGAGAATGGGTGGGATATTTTACTCGAATAATCAATCTTTCGCATGGAAAATACAATTATTGAAAAAGCGTTCATACTTTGTAACAAGAAGATTAACAGGGAATAAACATTATATAATTCGGTCCTTCTCTCGGACCCTCTTGCAACCTTCGACAATTTCCCTAATAGTACAGCATTTAATGAAAACTAGGTGGCGTCCGTTTTAGCCCACTTCTTCCCCGTTATCTCCTTGGTACAAAAGCTTTTCGACATGCAGCTTCCTCAGCAGAAAGCGTCGAAAATAAGTGACAACTTTATATAAGAGCCACATATTTATCAATTTACCTGAAATAACAGATCGCTTTTTCACTCAGCAAATCAAGACTGATCCGAGTTGGGGAATTACATTTTTTAACTTGCAAATGCGTTATATATTTTTGAAAATTTATTTTATGCTTTTGGTCCTAACTATCTTCTTACCTATAAATTACATAAAAATATTACCTGATGAATTTGAAGCTTTTTAAAACATCAGAAAAACCCTTCCCAACCCTTTCTTCATATATCAACTTAAACCCTTAAAAAGCTTAAACAACAAAATTAAACCAATTTTAGACTTGGTGAAACTTTTTTAACCAATAAATGTACTACAGAATTCATAAATAAAAATGGTCTTTTTTTTTTTTTTTTTTTTTTTTTTTTTTTTTTTACACTTGCATTAATATTTTGAATTTAATTAAAATAAAGAGTAAACAAATTAAAATAAATTCAAACAAAGATACTTTTAATAATGAAAACGCAATCTTCTTTTTAAAAAAATTGATTAAATCATTTCATTACTATTTCTTATTATTTTTCCATCTTTTTTTTTAATATGAATTAATTTCAATTAAGAATATTCGATTATTCATTTTTTTTCACAAGTAAAAACAATAAGTTGAAGCTTTTAAAATCTGAATTTAAAAAAGTTAAATTAAAAAAAAAAAAAAAAAATTTTCTAT
>JAHWFO010046501.1:609518-620382 GCA_023313115.1 Rhysida immarginata | reverse complement strand
TTCATATCTTTGGGATTCAGATGAAGAAATAAAAAGTAACAGATGGAAGGGGAAATCAAAAGTTTATTATTAATAGTATTATTGTTATTATTAATATTATATCACCTTCATCATCATCATTATTATTATTATTATTATTATTATTATTAATCATTATCATTATTATTATTATTATTATTAATCATTATCATTATTATCATCATCATTATTAATATTCTTTTTTCTTAAAAACATGTTTTTGTTTTTTGTACAATTTTCTTATTCTTTTATATATATATTCAATTAATGAAGAGAGGGCAAAGAGAAGAGAAAAAGAGATAAACGTAGTGCATAAGGTTATTCCTTTCTTTTGGTCACAAAAATCGCAGGGTTTTTTTTCCCAACCGTACATTCAGCGCCAATACATTTCATCAGATCTCCTATCTATACACCAATTTCACACGACAAAACGAAAAGAAAAAGCGGGTCCCGTGTTCTAAAGGTCCATCTCGTTGAACAACAAAAGAAAAACATTCACAACGGTCCATAGGAAAATAAAACATTAAACATTTCAATTAAAAAAAAAAATTAACCAAATATTAGTCTTTTCCATCAAGCCAGTCGAAAAGTTTTCGTTTCCACAATTTTCTTTTGGGGTCCGCAGAAGCGATGGCGGGGAGAAAGGCGAGGGCAACACAAAGCGATGACGTCGGCGAACCAAAGCCTCGGCAAAGGTCATCTCGTTTTTCGGCACGGTTGATGAAAAAAATATAACGGGAGTTCCAGCTACACTCCTACGAAGTGGTAGTGCTGATGATGATGGCGACGGAGACAGAAAGACAGACGGACACAGAGACGGAAGGGGTAACCAGGTTGACTGTCTCTCCCTTCTTTGTTGCTGTTTCTTGTCGATTGAAGATTTCACTAGCTCACAAATTTAGGCGTGGATGTAACAAAAATGGATTTTGGCTTTTGGCGACAACTTAAAAAAAAAAAAAGAAGCATCCAAAACAAAAGACCGGGATCTGAACACGGCAGAATTAGGGCATGTCAAAAACGAAGTTGGAACCACTTGAGATGATAGCGAACCAATCGGGTGAGTGATAAACGTCGTAAGGGAGCGACTTTTCGTGCTATCTTCCTCTCACGTCGAAGTCAAAAAATTACATATTTTTATATATATATAAAGTAAAATGCGTGAAGGGTACAAAAAAAGAAATCAACGGAACTGTGTTTATAACATTGGGTGGATTTGTTGGCTTATAACCCTTACATCATGGAAATAAAATATACCGTTTACTTCAACATTTCTTTGTTGTTTTCATTTCTTATATTCAATTTTCAGTTTTATTTTCTTTTAAATTCCAAAAGTAAAACTATTAGGTCTCCATTTATCGTGGCTTTTTTAAAAATTTTATTTTTCACTTCTTTCATAGTGGCTTTGTATATCATTTTCCGAAACCATGGCTTCACAGGTGTCCTAGGTTGAGGGCATGGTGCAAGGCAACCAGGTCCGAGTGGCTCGACACCCTCCAAAAGGGAAAGTTGAGCTGAAAAGAAAGGACAAAATTACTATCACCCTAGATCAAATCAAAACGAAAAAGACATTTTATAATGTTTTTTTTATACGAGAGAAATTTTTTTTTTGTTTTGATGCTAATATTGCCATAAACACTGTCACAGTAAAACATAAAAGAAACTGCCAAACGTTTCTTTTACCCTAAAAAAGATACCGCCTAACATAACGCAATCTTTTGCAGTAAAATGGAAACCTGAAATGAGCGAAGAGAAACTGAAAGCGTCGATGAAAATGCGCAGAACAATGATAGCTCCTCTTTAGGTACGAATATTCCTGACTATAGTTCTTTAGCGCTTTCTAACATTTAACAGCATCTGACCTCATCAAGGACAAGTGGAGGCTCTTGTAGCTCCGTCCTGGATGAAGTCGCTTTGCATCTAATCTTTGGCGCAGTTGTAACATGACGATAGAAAGATTTCTTCCGAACATTTGGTTACTTTCTCTAATCTATCCCTAGTTCACCTGTTCTGTGACCAGTGCTTGGTAGTTGCGTTCTTCCGAGGTAGATGGGCCCTGTGTGACCCTGCACTGGCGGAGAGGAGAGGAAGGCTGAAGCTTTGTGACCAAAAGGCCTGGCCAGTCAAGATGGAATGGCTTCTCCAGAGCCTTTTGCAGCCTGCTAATCTTGTTACACCCCAACACTATACCATTTTTCATTTAACTATTCACCCCGTCAAAACAAATAGTGTCACCACCCTATTACTCCCCCAAATTTCATTATTCTAGGCGTTCTGGAACCTGAGTTATTAACATGTTGATCTTGGTGGCGGTATTTTTATTTCTGATCATATCTCAGTTATCGTTCAAATTCGGACCCATGTTCATATGAGCTTTTTTGCTTAGAATCACCCATACTACCTCCCCTAAAAGTTTGTACCAGGAATTTTGAGACACCCTGTATACACTGAGTCGCCAGTTTATTAGGAACACCCTCCTAATACTGTGTTGCGCAACCCCTAACAGCTATAACAGCACGAATTCGCCGTGGCATGGATCCAATTAGCCGCAGAAAGCATTGTTCCGTGATGTTTGTTCATGCGGATGCAACAGCTGCTCCCAGTTGATGCTTATTAGATGGTGGTGGATCCATGCCTCAAATAACCCTTTCCAGCTCATCCCAAAGATGTTCGATTGGATTCAAATCCGGGACTGTGGTGGCCAGAGGATAAGTTGAATTCATTATCGTGCTCCTGGAACCATTCCAGATGATACGAGCCTTGTGACACCGAGCATTGTCCTGCTGGAAGTATCCTTCTGATGGGGGAAACATAGTAGCCATGAAGGGATGCAAGGGTAGCCCAAGGGTATGCTACAGCTACAACATTCCCATTCCCCAGACCATTACAGAGCTTCCACCAGCCTGACAGTTGAAACCAGACAGGAGGGGTCCATCGCTTCGTGCTGTTGTCTCCAAATTCTGCGTCGGCCATCTGCAAGGTGCAATAGGAAACGGGATTCATCCCACCAGCGTCGTCGATGGTCGAGTGTTGGTGATCACAGGCAAATTGGAGACGTTTTTTAGCGGGTTTTGGGTGGCCATCAAAGGTACCCGGGACTGGCTGTCGGCTATTGTAGCCCATCCTTGCCAATGTATGGCATGTACTGCGTTCAGAGATGTTTTTCTGCGGTGTTGTACTCCATGGTTAGTTGACGAGTCGTAACGTTTTTATTCGCACGAACAAGCATTCCCATCCTACGCTCACCCCTTGGATCGACGAGTCGTTTGCGACCACAGGCTTGTCTCTGGCTGGTTGTTTTTTGGTTGTTTAACCAGTCCTGGTAACCCTTGAAATGGTTGTTCGGGAATAGCCCAGAAGACGTGCGGTTTCGGAAATACTCAATCCACCTCACCAGACATCAACTATCATCCCGCGTTCGAAGTCGCTCAGATCCTTTGTTTTCCCCATGGTGACGCTCAAACCACTTGCAGTTGATAGGTGTGTTCTCGCTTTATATTGGTACCGATTGTCACTGACCAACTGATACGTAGTAATTGCAATGCCAACGGATTTGCATAGTCATGGGTGTTCCTAATAAACTAGCCACTCAATGTATAGAGCTACTCTCATAAAAACCCCAAGCAAATATCAGAAAGATATCGCCGATAGAATAAGTTGAATTTCAGTTGCTCTCAAAAATAAACAAAACGATAAGGGGTTTTCTCCAAATTTTTATTTATGGGCCGGACACCAGTATCAACTTCTTTTTACGCTGATATGAAGTCAATTTGCCTTCATATCAGCGTATATGTAGTCGGAGAACTGAAGATGACGGTTTATGACGTACTTTAAATGGACTGCTTTGTATATCCAATGCGCTTTAGTTTTAAATAAGCAACGGCACCACTCATGAAACGGCGTTTCGCGGATCCTCGCAATTGCTAATGGACGACCCAACCCACGACAAACGAGCGATGGTTTCGTCTAACATCGATTATCTACTGTATCCGTGCACCGTGTAGAAAATGTTGGACCTTATAAAATCCAGAACTAAATAACAAACGCTCTGCTTCAGGGATATGCGCACAAACATCTTTTACACCAAGGGAAAAATGTTTATACTGAAGCGAGTTAAAACTGTCAAAATTAATCTCTGCATTACTGAGGGTCAATTTTAGGTATATCGGTCAACGTTGAATGCCATTTCAAGTGAAGCCGTTTCTCCACCACCGACTGACATCAGACTATTTGCCCTCCAACGCAGTTAACATTTCCAATAAAATAGGAAATGGAATTTTGCTCCATACCTCCTGGCATAGTTTTCAGAGCCCATCACGGTCCTGGGTCTGCCATTTTTAAGGTCCCGTTTTAAAAGATCGAAGCCCCAGAAGTCCATCGGCGAAGCATTAGGTGATTTAATGGAGGAAATATGTGTACAGAATAGCACGCGCTCCTCTTTCATTTGTCCAAAGTAATTGACGATGGAACGTACTGTATGGCTCGGTGTTTTATCTTCGTGAAAGAAAACATTCTTGCTATCTATTCTAAATGTAGCTATAATTTCCTCCCGCTATATAAGTACACAAAAATCTCCTAATAATAATTCGCGTTTATCTTTGCATTTGCTGCTACTTGACGATTTTTTGGAGGTCCTTTTGAACAAAATCTTGCCACCGCAATAAAGCCTTCGGGGAACCTTCACAAGGTTTACATCAGCAGGGCAGCAGGCAATGGCGCGAATCTTAACCATACTCGGTCATGATCAACTTCCATTTTTGTCGCACCTTTTATATAACTTATGAGTATCGTTTTCCTTTCACCTGTGCACTGAGACCATAAAGACGGGCTTTATTGATGAAGGATTCGAGTGGAGTTGCCACAGATATTCTTAATTTTTGGCCTGCAGGCTATGTGAATTTTCTTGGGAAGAATTTGTCGGACCGTGGCAGATGGTCGGCTGAGAGGGTGTCTGATTTGACATATTTTTCCTGGCTAAACTTATCAGGAACGCCCCATTTCTGAATATTTTGGATAAAACGACTTCTGCGTTTTTTGCCGCAGTATACTATGACAGAGGTGCTAAATCCTGCACCGGAGTATCTTTTTACATAAGCTTTCCAGAAATCAGCAATTGGTCATTTTGCATTCCATTCGCGCAAAGAATCGGCCAAGTTTAACTGAAATGATCCTCTGTAGAGACTCGTAAAACAATTGAAGCATAGAAGGGAATCCAGAGAGAATCAATCTGCTTCATTGTTTAAGATTAGTTGAAGTCGCTAATTAAACCGTTTTGGCGTCACCTACCTACTTATGTTTGTGAAAGTGTGTATATGGCAGTATCATGATTAAATCAATTTTATACGAGGATCGATATAAAAGTAATGCCTCCATGGCTGTAACTTTTTTATTAGGTATCCGATTTTCAAAATTCTTTTTGTACCTAATACTTACATTTGTCGTCTATGTAATGCACTATTCACTTTGCGATATAGTCTCCATCTATTTCAACGCACTGGTGCCAACGCGTGACTAGTCGGGTGAACCTGTCGGAGAAGAATTCCGATTTTTTTTGCGCTTTTTCACCGACTTTGCACCTTGCGACTTTCACCGCTTCCTATATAGGAACCTTAAAGGACACGAGTTTCGTTCTGACGACGAGGTGAAATTCAATCCTGGTGTCGACAGCAATCCTTGGCACGATGAATTCTTCTCCGACGTTTTGACACAAGTGCGTGAAAAGGGATGGGGTCTACGTCGAAAAGTGAATAGTGCATTACATAGAGAAAAATGTATTTATCAGTTACAAAAAGAATTTTGAAAATCGGTTACCAAATAAAAAAGTTACAACCATGGAGTCATTACTCTTCGATCAATCCTCGTATATAAACATATCTCAAATTCAGTATTAAGAACCTTTGGATACAAAATTATGGCATGAAGTTACTCTTAACATGTACACATGCACTTATAAATAATTCTCTAAGCAACGCTCGACAACAGCAATTACCTTGGGACCTATTGTAGAATAATAATCTCCGGCACCCTTTTAATTTTAAGAGAGATTAATGTTTCTTAAACGAATTTCTTATTAATAATGCATATTCTATTAAGTTAATTTTCTAGTCATAATCAAATGAAAATCTTATTCGACTAGGGCGACTTATATTAAAGAAAGGCACATTGAAAACTAACAAAATCTTTCATCGTCGACGTTACAACGGTTTTAGTATGGCAAATTAATTGATGGTATCTTTACCCGTCACCATGAATATAATCAACATAGCACAAAAAGAGAGAGAGACATATCTGCAAACTAACAAAGATAGCAGTCTCCTAAGCTAAATGATGCGAAATGCCAAAGTTATTTTCTGTGGGTCTCTATGACATATCCCACCTTTACAGTGTTCCAAGCCAAGCCAGGATTCCACACTATCAATTTCAATATTGCACAGATACAAGCTGGTACATAAGATTCTTGTAAACCCGAATTATGAACTTTAATTCCTCTTAAAAGAAAACCAATAAAAAATTCATGACAGTACATTGAATGATGTAAAGTACTAAACGTCACAGCATTTCCTTCTCGTGGCCGTAGTACAGAAACACCAACATATTTTAACGGATGTTTTTGAACTACTTCCAACAAGATAGGGCGATATGCCACACGTCACTCAGTCAAGAGGGGTTTTTTCCCCCAGGACCGTGTCATTTCCAGACATTTATGGTTTCTGAATTGCCCGATCTTTCGATCCCATTTTTTGTGGGGACATCTAAAAGAAATGGCGTACAATAGCAAACTCCGTACGATTGAAGTCTTACAGGAAAACAGTGGCTATCAAAAAGACTGATGGTGCAACATTGATACGTGTTGGGGAAAACATGTTGGGCTGCGAACATGTGCCTCGAACAGAAGGCGGCCACTTTCGGCACCAGCTGTGAGCAAGTTCGAGCTTGTAAGAATCGTCTTGTAAATTGTGTCGAGGAAGATTTTTCATGATAGAAAAATAACGTTTTAACGCCATAACAACTATGAAGTTTCATCGCAATCAATCGAGTGATGCATGGATTTTTTTTTCCTTAATCATTTTAACATGGATTCTTCAATAGGATATTGAGCGTGTCACAATGCAAACGTGTTAGAATTCTTCTACGAATACAAGGCGACCTTTCAATTACTTTGGATGGCCTGCACAATGCCCAAGCCTACACCCTGTAGAGCAGGAGTGACTAGATTTTAATCGGCAGACCAGAATAAACATTACTCATAGGTAGATGATGTGCAAATTTTTTTGCATTACCTTAATGTTATTTATATTCATTTATAACCTATTCTTAAAAGAGCTTCACAGAACTCCAGTGTGATCACCAGTACTCTAGCGTATCTTTGGCGATGTTCTGAACTCATCGTCCAAATTTTAATTCGTAGAAGAAAGGTAATTTCCGCCCAATCTGCAAGAGCTGCTTAATATCATCGAGACAACTTAGGAATTATTTCTACAGATTGCAGAACCAACGTTTCCACTCGGTAGTAGAATATTGCATATAACACTATTATAACTTTTCGTGAAATTTAGAAAACTGCAATTAGAAGAAAGACTGAATTACCAGTCTGATGATGACATTGACGAAAACTGCAATCACACAATTTTAAAAAGGTATTACTCAAGATTCGTTCTTTCCCCATTAATTTATGGTGATATAAGAATCTCCTTTAAAAAAGAATGCTTCTGCAAAACTTTCAAAACTTTTCAAATATTTGAAAAACATTTGTATGTTATTGTACATGCTGATGATATCTACGTCACCTCTTCAAGTTTATCTACAAGAAATCCTATCCTAAAACGATCACGATTCAATTCATTGATTTCATTCATATTTAACATTAGCATTTTTAATAATAGGAACTACAGGATATTAAGATATTGTCCTTTCCCCTTTCACGACAAAGCAATAATTTTTTCATTACGTAAATAGAGTACATATAAAAATAAAAGCAATTTCTAACTGTTTCGCGTTCGTGCCGAGAACACAAATATAAAGAAATTAAAAAAAAAAAATCTCGAGTGCTTTGAGTGTTGTGTTGCATCGGCGGCCTGTTGTTCTTTTGTCTGCGCGAAATTCAATTCATCCCACGTTGTTGGCACTCAACCCCTTTGAACCCCAGCAAAGCTCGCCACTCGTCGGTGGCCTTGAGAGCTCAGTTCAATGGCTCACGTGGGCTCCAGAGTGTGAGTTACCCACCTGGGATCACTCGTGTACCCACTCCCCCCCCTCCCTTTCTCTCTCTCTCTCTCTCTCTCTTATTTTTTTTTCCTTTTCCCTTTTCTTTTAGAATCACGTGTCGTTAGAATCAAATACGCCAAGAATACTACTCGCTCTCCCTCAATTTGGTTTATTTAATCGAGCCTTTTTTCTTTATCCACGCTGAACTCGCCCAATTACGTACATTCAACTCAATGATCCCACTTTTGTTTTAAAATGCTGGTCTCCTTCCCCGTCAATAAAAAGGGGGAGAAAAATAAATAATTAACATCAATCCACCTGCTTCGGTTCCTCGCGTCAACGTTAAAATCGTGACACCGAAACAACTCCAAAAAAGCGAATCTGCAATGGATCCTAAAATTGCTGCCATTATAATGGAGTTTATGGTTAATACACTTGAACCCACCCTGATCCTGAGATCTATAGTACGAAAGCTACTTTAATTCGGACTTCTTCGAGACGATAGATTTCCGATGCCCGCAACTCATTCCCCACAGACTCAAATCTTAAAATCGTACTTCTAGCCACTATTTAATGTCATAATAATAATGATGATGATGATCAAACAATAAAAGAGACGCAATTTTTCTCTCGTTTTTGTCCGATAATTACTCGGTATTCAATTGGAAACTTCAGATACTACCTTTACACTTTGGGGATCTTTCCGAGATAAAAGCCATTCTAAGATATCAATAACGAAGAGATATAGAAAGGCAGGTATCCGACATTACAGAGCACTTAATCGAAAGATTAAGTAAATGGGGGCACCAAATAATGATCTATTAGGTAGGCTATCCCACCACCACACATTTAAACGTGCCTTAGAACTGACGTCTTAATTTTTCATCTTTCGGTTATATACATTTTATTTAAAACGACGTTTCATTCAAATAGGCGTCAATAAAGAAGGTATATTTTACTTTTCATACTGTAAATTATTCATCGTTTCTCGCGAGTGATGCATAATGGATGTCATCGAATGGAACCAAGAGAGCGGATGAAATAGACGAAGTCCTTCAATGGCTCAACATCGTTCTTCGGATACTAAACAGGTTTTCGACGCAACCATTACAATTCTTTATTGGATCAGTTTATTAGGCGTTACAATTCTTCAGGCAATCCACGGGTTTCGTATTCGCTGACCTACAATCGGTAGTGGGTGTCAAGGACAGGAACCACACGATTCCCATACAATATGATCCCCCTTCTACATTCCACGTGGGGACAATAGCCCTACGAAAACTCCTACAACTTAAACCAACCCAATATAAGTAACTACAAATAACTTTTTCATATTGCTTTTCGATAAATCTGATCGTCTTAGAGACACAAATCGAATAAACGTCATCTGATGAAGAAACCTATCAACTCCTAACAATGAACGAATATCGACATTAAAAACGGAGACTTTTTTTGTCTACACTTAATTAAAAACCATTTTCAAGGATTTGAGCCCGAAAATTTGTGAATGTATTACACAAAGACCATAGCATTCTTAGAATAGTTTTTAACTGGAAAAATGCGATAAAAAAGAACTCGTAGAGAGGATGGTGGAATGAGGGAAGAGTTAGTTCACTCGTCAACACGTTTTAGAGATGACAAATCGTGACCGATCCTCCTCTTCCTTCTTAAGTGTCGAAATTAAGCGACAATTTAAGCATTTCTCGTCCACTATCTCCTCCTATCTCGGGGGCCTCTCCAAGGAAGCGATATGAAGAACCGATAGAAGATGGCGACGATGATAAGGGTACAAATGGTGACGTAAAGACCTTGATACCAATGGAAAAAAACATCGCTATCATTTAGAAAACCTCAATATCGAACTCAATAATTCATCAGGTGATTGAGTCCATCTGATTTCGCATCAATTCAAGGATCCTTTCACATTCATCGTGTGCTCCTTGTTGATAAACAGATTTCAACGAAAAAGATTTTTCAGTCATAAAATGCATTATGTCACTGCTTTTATAAAATAATTTCTATTTTATGATTCACTCATATATAAAAAAAGAAGCAAAAATACACCGGGTGAATCAACGTATCAACCGGGTGAATCAACGTATTGTCAAACGATGTAGGGAAGCATGTCATCTTGAATCCAACTTTCTAAAAATTTAGAGAACGATCCATTAAGTTAAAAAAAATTTTTTGTACAAATCTCATCTCGCATGTAAATTGAATAAAATCATAACTTCTTTTCCAAATAAAATTTTATAAAATTGAGGGCGGTCGGCTAAATTATTTTAGGTAGTAACCTCCACTAAAGGCGTATGCGATCGTATTGAGGTAATGAACAGTTTGCCAAACGATTCCATACGCCTTTCTTCATTCCACCGATAAAAGAACGAAACCGGACAAGAGAAATAAATCAATCAATTAAGAAGAAGGATGCTTCACGTAAACATTTTTTTTCAAAAAAATCCTCGGTATAACTAATTCCTTGAGCGTATTTCACGGCGGGAAAAATTAAAAATTTATAACAACCGCCGCCATCACCACAATAACCATCGTTTTTAAAAGTATAATTAGCTTCGAGATGAAAGTCGTGGACGTGAAGGCGCTTCTACTCCTCCTTGAGGATCCTCCTCCGACTTTCCTTTTTCCT
>JAHWFO010046501.1:593270-606955 GCA_023313115.1 Rhysida immarginata | reverse complement strand
AAAACCTTCTGCATAACAAAGAAACAGACGATTAAATTTTTATTGAAATCGCATTTTCCATTGACTAATTTCAAGATTTTATCCCCGAAACCAATTTGGGGAAAAGATTCCATCAAATTATACCAAAACAACCGAGTAACATGTCACTATTTTTTTAATCGCTGTAGTCGAGTGTTTTATTTGACTAACTCATTTATTTCATTTATTTATTGGCTTACCTGTTTCGCTGCTGCCTCTTCGTCTCTTCCGTCACCTACGACGACGTAGGTACATTTCCTCCCGAACCTCGACACTATTCTTTCAAAACAGCTCTCTTTCCCTGATCAAACCCAAATTGAAAATTTAAAAACCAGAAAAAAAGTTCAGGAATTTCTTCCATAAAAACAGTTAAAATAGAAAGGTTTTTCTTTTTAAATAAAAGTTTAGTTTAGCTCACCTATCTTTGTGGCGCTATAAATATTCTCAATGGGGAAAACACCGCCGAGGCCATAGAGAAGGACCTTGGCTAGGGCAGGGACAAGCTGAGTCGTCGTCACCAACACGTTGACACAGTTTGTCCTGAAATTCACAAAAGGGGAAAGTGATTTTAGATCAGTGAAATTTCATCTCAAAAATTTCGAAGAATATACAGGGTGTTTCATAATTGGTGTCCCGTCTTTAGGTCCAAATAACGACTCAAGGGGAACAGATTGCGGAACAATGAATATTGATTATTTGGTTTTAATGTCCCCTAATTCAGAATAAAAACATTTCGCGTCCCTGGGGGTGAAGGGGTAAATTTGAAAATTTTAATTTTGTAGGGGTAGGGGTTAGACCCCATGTGTTATTTAGAAAGTTGTAGAGCATCATGTAAAATGTTGGTTTAGCAAAAAACCCGGTGAAAAAAATCTCATCCCCTGCCCTTTATCGAGTGGGTAAAGTAAAAGGTATGGCTAGCTAATGTATACAAAAACAGAAAAACTCATTAGAAACTTATTAGAAATTTATTACTTATTAGAAAACAGTACATTTGAAAATGAATGAGAATGAATGAGTCGTTACCCTGAAAAGCTAATGGTCTTAATCCCTCTCCAAATGTAGGCCCTACTGTTTTCTAATAAGTATGGTTTTTGTCCACATCGGCTAGCCATACCTTTCACTTTACCCGCTCGATAAAGGGGGCAGGGCATGAGATTTTTTCACCGGGTTTTTTGCTAAACTCACATTTTACATGATGCTCTACAACTTTCTAAATAACACATGGGCTCTAATCCCTACCCCTACAAAATTAAAACTTCCAAAATTTACCCATTCACCCCCAGGGACGCGAAATGTTCTTATTCGGAATTAGTGGACATCAAAACCAAATAATCAATATTCATTTTCCCCCCACCTGTTCCCCTTGAGCCGTTATTTGGACCTAAAGACGGGACACCAATTATGAAACACCCTGTATTTAAATGCATTTCTTTTATTTTTCTCGAGAGGAGAGAAAAAAGTTAATCTTTTAAGTACTGTCGAACCCTGATAACTCAAATCGTCAGCGGACCACATAAAAATTATGACTTAACAGGTTTTGGAGTTAACCAGTAAGTCGAAAACGAGGCTACATGACCACTACAAAGATTACATGATACCACAATATTTCTATAAATTTGATTAGTTTTAATGAGATCCATATACAACTACAGTATGGACCAGTAAAATACTGTCCGTTCCAACACGAAATCAATTCCAGTGCTGTTTTGGCATGGCTTCCGAATTCTACTTCCGGTTTGTAAAAATTTTCGAAAGGCATCTCTTGGCGATCTTTGCCCATTTATTTTTCATCTGATGACATTTATGATATATATGTAAATGTTTTATATTTGAAACTTTACAGAGAATTCACTTTTTTCTCGAATTTCCGTTACTTTTACATCGACAAAGGCAATGAGACAGTTAGGCTTCGAAATCAAAATGGCAACAGCCAATCAGAACTTTATGACTGCTCCTAAAAACTTGTTTGCGATCATTCATGCAATGAACTTTATGGTCAACATGAACACTTCCTCTAAAAATGAACGCGCAATCGTCATCAGTTACTACGTCTAAATATTTTCCCATTGAACAATCACAATCAACAAGTTCGATTCGATTTTGTGTTCGCGCGAAGTTTTGATTTTCACAATGGCTGCCAGCGACCGCGAAAGATTCCTGCATCGTTTTCTTTGTCACGTGCACGTAAAAATTAAAGTTGAAAAATGAAATAAAGTTTCAACAGGCAAAGCTTGTTTTTTTTAAGATAGGTTTTGCTTAAATTTAGGAATACCTATTCACTAAAACCAAAACTTCTTTGAGTTATCCGGGATTTATTAAAAATTTGTTTGAGTTAATGAGTGAATTTTCTATTGAATTAATGCCCCGTTCACACTGGGCCGGCCAGGCGGCAAAGTGTGTTTCTCTGCCTCCCCCCTCCTGCCTCCTCCGCCGCCCGCGCGAGTCGTTTCCACTGGACCGGCACGAGAGAAGCGGCAAGGGAAGAGAAATATAATGGCGGCGTCGTCGTTTCGTTCTTAAACAAGAACAGATGAAGGTGCTTCTGTTCTAGTCTTAAGTTATTGCAGTAAAACTTTCGACGAACTTCACGGTCCATAGAAATTTGTAGTGTCCGAAATTTGCTATATCTGAGACAATTCGGAATTTGTTATATCATTGGTGAAAGGCACAGTTGGGAATTCCGTTTATTTTTTTGTTCGACTGTAATTATATGTCGCTGAGAAAGCATAATTAAAACATAACAAAACAGAGTGTACAATAACGATAGTTTAGAATATCGTTTGAGTTAACCGGGAATTTGAGTTATCAGAGTTTAAGTTATTCGAGTACCAAGTATTACCAAACAATCTCGACACGGCAAATCTAGAACGGAGTGACTTCCTGCAAGACTTTTTCACGGAAATTCAATCTATAAGATATCCAACTGTTCATCCATTTTTATTTACGCGATTAAATAATTATGCTTCTATAATTAGCACAAATATCCTAGCAAAAATTAAACTATTATAATACGAGTATGTTAAACTCGTTTGATTTGAAAATCCGGTCGCGCGAGTCTCACGTAACCACTTAGTAAACCGGGAAACCAGGCGAGAACACATTTGCTGGAACACAAAGAAAATATATAGGGCAATTCTTCTAAACCTGAGCCTTAAAGTTTGTTAATTTTTCATAAACGAATAAACAAACATTAATAAAAGTTTCATGACACGTACTTTAAACGATGTAGAGCACAAAATATGACAGCAGATGCTGGAATTTCCTCCTAGGTGGCAGTATTAGTGTCAATTTTCAATCTGCTGAAGATCACCAATTGGTATGTCAGGATTTTTACTGCGTATGTTGAACAGCTTGGATGATGTGGAACGGACCTAGGGCTAACGCCAGGAAAGCCAACGACGAAAATCGAGTTTGTTTTTTTTCCTAGGACCGTGTCATTTCCAAAATTTATTTGCCAAAGTGTTGCGCGACATTTCGATTCCATATTACATGTTTACATTGTGGGAACATGTAAAAGAAATGGCGTACGATAGCAAAGTCCGTACGATTGAAGACTTACGATTACCTGTGCTATCCAAAAGATTCATAGTGTAACATTGAAACGTAATATGGAAAGCAAAGCATCCCGTAGGCATCATCCTACACAGCAGAAGGCTTTGATGTTTTGTGCTCTACATCGTCCAATGTACTGTCATGAAATTTTTATTTATTTTCGTCTAATCTTTTATAATTTTAACAAAGTTCAAAGTTCGAGTTTATAAAAATCACTCTGTATAAACCTTTCTGTACAAATAAATTCAGCATCCTTAAATTCTTACACCCACAATGTGGGCTTCTCCAATGTTTATCCAGATAACGCACATCTTTCTCCTCTTTTCCCCCGAAATAGAAATTTTTTTTAATAAATAAAATCTTACCAAATAAATCACGCAACTGTTATTATCAACTTGAAAAAGATTTTTTACGTTAAAGAAATTATACTACTGAAATGGCATCCTAGTCGTCTGCTAGATTTGCCTACTGGATGAGACAAATTTAGACAAAATGAACAATAGCGTAAATGTGAACAAAACTGTTACTGTGAGCGGCATATATTGAGGAGATATTTTAACTGATGGAATGGATAGGCCTACTATTAATATCTGGATTTCAAGCTTATTATCCAGCTGTTGTCATCAAGTTATTTTTTTTTTGTCATCAAAATGCTTACTGAATTTGCGGAGTAAGTCGTTCTGTTGCAAATTTTTTCCGAATTTTTTTGGTTTGACTTCAGATTCGGATAGAGAATCAAAAAGTAAGTAAAAGTTATAATTGGCACACATGTCCTATCTATTCGGGAACATGGCTAAAATGGCGGTCAAAATTTGGACAACTCTTAGAACGTCATTGCTTTCTTTCTATTGTAAACAAGATTATTTTATTAACACACGGAAAGAAATGAAGCGAATGATGCATCTTCTCTATTTCAGAAATAGTCAAATGACCTTATTTTATAGTATTCCTATAAAATTCAATTGAAACTAATGAAACGTGGAAATTGAAAATTCTATGTAAAACCAATTCGGTGAAATAAAGAAATCCATAATAAGGCTTACAGCGCATGAAAAACAAATACAGTACTATACGCAACAATTTCGTGGAATTATTGCTTATAGTAGCCGAGGGTGGCCATTTTGGCAGCCATGTTACTGAAAGAAAGATTATGAAGGCAGAGAAATATGATAAAGGTGCTTAACCTGTAAATTTCACACTCTTGATAGTGTTCATGAAAAAGAGACAATGAATCTGAAAGGTGACTAGTATTACCTCGAGTTAATCATAGAGAGACATTTCAACGCCAAGGTGAGCCAGTTGTCAGTCATAGCCTCGACCTCAGAACGCAGCTGAAGCCACTGATCTCGTTTGGAGGGTCCCAGGAGACCTTCAACAATGTTAAAAAAAAAAAAAACACCAGAAGAAAAATTTTTGATGCTGCCTCGTTTATCCTTTTTCTTTAGAAGAGAACGACTAGAGGAACAATCCATCTCTTTCCCTTCATATTTTTATTTTTGCATACACAATTCAATTTCGTTTCCTTTGTTCCTTACCTCCGACATTATTTCTGTAACTGTTGTACATCTCCTTGATTCGCCTGTAACGAAACGCTAGTTTACGCATCCAGTCGACGCCACCTCGCACTCCTGTCGCCAGACACAAGTTAGCGTTAGTGGCGGCTGCGTGGAACCCATCCGTTTGGAAATTGTAATTGCTGCAAAACGACGGATAGAAAATTTACCACACAAGATGTTACGTGAAAATATAAACTAAATACATACTTTAAAGAGTAAAATCAAAATTTATTAACCTGTTATAGTAGTTACATAATCAAGTTTGCCTCTCAATAACGGACTATTGTGGTTAAATAATCTTTACTATTTATGAATGTAAAAATCTCAGATTCAGAAGCTTCATCTTAGCATCGGAAAGAAAATTGTTATCCGGCAAGAAAATCCGATGAATGACAAACCGAGACTTATCTCGAAATTATTGGTTGAATCGTTTTCATTAGTATATAAAAGTAAATCTTGACCATGTTTAAATTTAACTGAGTTTTCTTAGAGAACGAATTTTTTTTAATTTTATTAACTGCGCTATTTGTACATCGTCTAAATTATATTTGATGAGATTTTAGAGATTTACTGAAAATTATCTGACCTGCAGTACAAATAAAAACCCATTTTATCTGGTTGTTTTGTAATAAAATTTAGGGCTTTTACTTTCTTTTGTACAAATGAAGCAGGAGAAACATAACCTCAATAAACAGATATATGAACTGTGTAGACACTGTTTCAGAATGCTAACGGGCAAGCCAGAAAGTACCAGGAGCTTCAAATAATTACTTTCACCATGTAGACCCATTTTTAATGTACTGAAGACTAGTAGGACGAACTATCAAATCACGAAATGGTCATTACATTAATTTCAGTTTAACAAAAACATGCTTATTATTGCATCCCATGAGAGCATCAAATAAACAAACCCTCAGAAAACTTAAACTTATTAATTTCAGTTTAACAAAACATGCTTATTATTGCATCCCACAAATCACAAAATTAGATGGATGTAACGCCCTCTTCACACGTTCCCAGCCAACCGTTTAATATTCGGATTAGCCGCTATTCCATTACATACAAACCCATTAGATAACTTTAAATAATATGTAATACTTTTATATAAAATAAAAACAAGCAAAAATAGCTACAAAACATCATCAATCAGGAGGTGGATTTTCCCCGCAGACTTACGTTAAATCCTGTCCGTTGTCGTCGGAGGAGACATCGTCTATGTGAACTTGGTCACACTCCTAAGAATGAATAAGGAAAACAGAAACGTCATTTCATACAATAAATACATGCCGAGACCTCATCATAAAATATTAGGCTACACATTTTTTAAGGGAAAAAAATTCAATAAACTTGATACTTATAATGCTACCAGTGTTAACGTTAGTGATTACTGTCCGCACGCCACGAGAAGACCGCTGAGTTGCTTAATGAGCTCGTATGGTGTCGCTGCAGTTGCAGATGAATCTATTCAGTGTTGGGGGATAAACAGCCAAATTTGAGTCGATCCATGTTTCATTCATGTAAACAATAGGACGATTTTCTTCTCTTATTTCTCAGGTATCTACCTCTCCATCCAAACGTTTTCATTTGTTTGGAAACACGGCCAGAACTCATTTTTGCGCTTTTCCTCCCTTCATAACTATAGACTGATCTGCAACTACAGCGATACCTTATGAGCACATTAAGCAACTCAACGGTCTTCTCGTGGCGTGCGGACAGCATGTACGCGTGAAAATAAAAACTTCTCATGCGTGTTAACACCTATTCACGATTTTTTTTTTTTTTTTTTTTTATAAGAGCCTTAGAACTTTTAAATTCACCATTCACAATATACAACCTCTGACAATTAAGTTCGGTGAATGAGTTCACACAACAAAATGCAAAACAGATAGAGCCACATTTACTTTATTGTCCTTCGAGATAATCACCCTGGAAGGCAATACACTTTTGGGATCGGGTGTATAAGTCCTGGAAGCTCCTTAGGGATGGCTTTAAGTTCACGTGTCACATTTGCTTGAATGTCTGGAATGTCCGCAAATCTGTGTCCCTTTAAGGCCCGTTTCAGACGTTGGAACAAGAAAAAGTCTGCCGGTGCCAAGTCTGGTGAATAAAGTGGATGAGTTATGGATACGACCCCTTTGTTGGCCAGAAACTGTTGCACGATTACGGCAGTGTTCCTCTTTGATCCATTATCCACAGTTACGTGCGCACGCTACACCTTCAACTGAAGAAACGAGCATCTGCTAAACCATTGCACGCACAAACGTGACCTGTCTGAACTTGCTTAAACAATGACTGGGCTTGTATTCACATGCATTGTTACTCGCGTAAAGCTCGCACAGATTAGGGTGTGACGTCATTCACCGAACTTAATTGTCAGAGGTTGTATTACATTCCTTGCAAAAGTTTAATTACATAAGAATTTGGTCGCAAAGTTGGAGAATCGACCCTTTCATAGGACAGATAAACCTAAGCTGTAAACACTCGTTTCAAAACTGACAGGGTATACCTAGATATACAAGGTATATACATTATATTCGCGATGAACGCTTAATTTCAAAGGAAACAAACCCACAAGCGGTTCTCAGTTCATATCCCCTCATCCCCCACCGTTAATTTTTTCCAACAGCCGTATAATTTTTCCCTCATCCCGTTACTTTTCCCTTCCCACATTTTCCGTTTTTAAAATTGACACAACCTCATTTTAAACAAACCTCTCCACAAACACTCACCCTCCTCTCTTCATTTCAAACTTAAGTGAAATTTTGACGGAGAAGAGAAGCCGCCAAACGCGTTATAAATTTTCAAAAAAGCCCCCCCCCCCTCCACAATTTCCAAACCGGACGGCCCCGGCCATCGCCTTCAAGTTGCTTCAACTTTCGTTCCAATCATCCGTCGTTTTCCCAACCTTTTCTCGCTTGGCGTTAAGGCTGAAGCTCGCCACATTTTAGCAATCCACCCCCACCCCTGCTTTTTTCCCCTCCGTTAATGTATGAGCATTCGTTGCCATTCCCTTTACCAGATGGCGATGAAAGCCTCCTCCTTCAGCGATGAGTAACGACCTCTGGCGGCAAGTTATGACGACACTCATCACTCTTTGGCAGAATGGAAATTAGGGGAAAACAGAAGGGGAGGAAAAAGTAAAAAAATAAAAAAGAAAATAAAAAAAAAATAATAATAATAAAGAACGGAGAGGGGGGGGGGAGAATGATGAAGGGACAAGAAAAATAAAGAGTACGAAAAAAAACTTTCCGTTAGTTAAGATAAAAGAATTCTGAAGTGAAAACAGGTACACGAAATAATAGCAATAATAAAGAGAATTACTACGACAGCACAATTCCCGCCAACACGCTTTCCTCGCTTTCTACGAATAGCCTCGTTTTTTTTTTCTTTCCCCCACTCGTTCCTTTTCGGTCCTTCACTTATTTTCACCCATCATCCTCTAGTTTTCTGACAAATGAACTGTCAACATTTAATGAGCGAAATCTGCTTGAAAACCCAGCACATTCCCTCAACCTCTTCAACGTCCCCATCTACTTTCTATACACTCCCGCAAATTTACATTTCGCAATTCGAAAAAAAAAAAAAATGTTTCTTTTCTTCCAAATTCCATAAACGTTTCCTCTTATATCTCCTGAAAAAATCACCGTTAATGATTTGGTACTTTATTCCACTCTACTTCCCCACCTTCAATATCTTACACTCTTTGCTATTTTCCAGATCCATGCGCACCTAACCAAAGAGCGCGCTTCGCCCAAATGATTATTTACATTATGAAAATTATCCTTGCATAATTCATCTCGTTCTTGTGCAGCATTATAAAGTTGTTTTGCCGAAATTCGAGACGCAAAGCGAGGCACCTGGGTGGACATTAGTTGAAGGGTCCCAATGCTTTATTTCCCTTCTTGCATAGTTAAACGAACGGATCTGTCTGTCTGTCTTATGTCACTTTACATTGCAGCTTTGTGATTAAGGCGGACTTTTTCACTTGCTTTCACATCCCCTTTGTCACTCATTTTAATATTAAAAAGCACAAACTTTTATGGGCGAAACTAAATTAGAGTGTATCCGCTGAAGGAATATTTAATAAAGAAAAACTTAAAGTTACTGTGATTAGTAACTCAATGTTAGAAACCAATAGTCTTCGTTTACTTATCGTTAACATTTTGTAGCAAAACTTCCTTAAGTACATCGAATTACAAATGTTAAATATTTTATTAAAATAACTTGAAGTGCCAACATTTTCCCTTAAAAGAAATAAACTTAATATACAAAGTGTCCCGGGAGGTAAGGTCAATATTTCGTGTGGATGTAGAACGAGTTATTTAAAGTCAAAAAGTTTATACGTATAAACATGTAGTCTTTTATTAATGGTTTCTGAGATACAGCTATTGGTTAAAAGTATTGAATAATTAGATTGGTTGCGGTGGAACAATTACTTGGCTCTTGTTAAAGTGTGAGGGTTTAAAATTTCTGCTTGGATTTCTGCTTGTGGGGGTTTGTTAGTGTGAGGTTTATAAAACCAGTGTTTATTTTTTTCTTTTTTCTTCTTTTCTTTTACTAATACTCACCTCCAAATCGTTGAAGAACAGGTGGGTATCGGCCAGAGTGAAGATCATCTCTTCCATTCGAAGCCCCAACGTCACTGACGCCGGAGCATCCTATAGTAAGAATACAGGGAAAAATAACATGTGTTTAAAAATATTAAAATACTCTGCAGATTACAGAAACCATACATTACTTCTGCCAATAATTCAAGCGAGATGCTTATCTCTATTACATTTGCTTTTCATTAATAAAATGGAGGAAATTATAGAACCATTAAATCCAAATGAAGAATACCACGGAGTCCTCTAAAAGATAAGAGATAGGGAGGAGGGAAAGGTGTTCGGGATGAATTACGGGTTTCTTAGAATATCTCAAAGTTCCCTTCCTTTTCTATCCTCCCACAGTTAATGCGTTTGACATGGATTAGCTGTCACGGATTTCTAACGAGAAACGATGAAGGACTTTTAACACGATTTTTTTCCCCTTAACCCCCACCTCTTCTCCCTCTACCCCAATCGCTTTTTCTTCTTTTATCTAAGTCGCTTTCACCTTTTTTTTAATGTTTATTTATTCAGTCGCTAGATGGCAGTGACAGCCAGAGCCTCGACTGAACCCTCACTTGTCAACGCGGGACGTGAAGACTCAAGCCCCGGCCAACATCACATCCAAAAGATCGGAGCGTATACCACGGGCAGGAGGGGGCCTTCCAAGTCTAAAAGGGAGGTAGGAAAAAAAAGAGGAAGGGGCCAGGATTTGAAACTGACAGGTCCAATGACGAAAAAAGTAACTGGATAATTTCTTCTTTAAGAAAAAAAAAATGCAAAGCATATTCAACTTCCATAGTCAACCCATATTGCACTGTTCATTTAGAAATCTGTATGTTTAGAGATGAAAAATAATAATCAATAACATTAAAAAAAAAAACACTTTTTGCCAGTTCGGACTTCCCGAATGTGTTGAAAAATTCTTCAAAGAGTCGGCTTCCTTTGAAAATTTTGCTCCATTAATTTCCCAACAGATTAAATCTCTCACTCGCCATGTCAGTTCAACGACAGACACGAGACAGATTTTGCAGTTTCCATAATGAAAACATTTTGTTTCCAATGGATCCTATAGATTTCAAGTGTATTGCTGCTCTAAAATAATCAGTTTTACAAGGTGAAATAAAAATAAGTTTTTAACTTAGTCTACATTAATCACGTTATCACTTGTTTTAAACGTAGGGGTATGGTGAAAGAAGTTCCAATCAGATTCTCCTGGCAGATAGTCTGATCTCTATGCACTGCTGTTTTGGCGAAAAAATAAACCGTCCCAGGACAATTATACTTTTAGCTTCTTTCACTGCGGTTACGTTATGTAGATTATAATTTGGAGATCAACTTCAAAGCATGACTTACTTGTTATAAACGTACAGAAATGCTTTATATGAAATGGTATCTATCCTCCGATTGCAGCTTCTGTCACATCCTTTCCAGACTTTACGAAAACTACTTGTCTAAAGACTCTTTATTCCACACCCTTTGTTTTGGTCATTCTTGAGTATTCTGCATCGTATTACTTTACTTGAATGTCATTCGGACATCGCCCTAATGCTGGAGCAACTTTTCTGTGTTGGCGTCAATGCACCTGTTATAGAAAACTGATTTTTAAAGAGAGATCCCTCGGTTAATTTTTTTCCAAAATTCCTCCTATCCCCTATATCTTTCCTGTTAATTCAAGCTTTTAATTTCCGATATCTTACTAATTGAACAAATGCTCTACAAAATTTACTTCCCTCTCTGCCCATTTTCACTTTCAATCACTGTCCGGCAGCCATTGTCATGTCTTGGAAAATCTCGTCTTACAGTCTTTATTCTAGTGCAGGGCAGAAAATTAATCTAAACGGTCATGTTGAATACATAAAATAATTTTTATAAACCATTATTTTTCGAATCATCAAAAATCTGATGACAAAGACAGCTCTTCCCGGGCTCATCTTGGGAGGCTGCAATAGCTCGGGTTGAGAAGTGACGTCAGTGGAACGTGTCGTGCCATTGTTCCATCAATCTTGCACGCGCCTGGCCACTGTCGGTCCATTATTTCCCAGGTCGGTGACAGATGCCACCACTTCGTCTTTCCCCTGATGCAACAGAGAGAGTTCGCTCTACTTTTCTGCTCTTCTCCTCCCGTTCCCAAAAAAATCTTTCTTTGTTTCTATTCTGAAAACAGCGTTTAATCATTAATCAAAGGCAATATCCAAGATGGGACGAACCAGGCAAGACGGAACAAGAGAGAAAAAGACGAATAAACAGCGGAAGTGGCGAATATTGATTGATTAGCCTCGGAATTAAACAGCTGTTTCTACTCATCACCTACTCCATTCGTCGTGACATCACAAGGTTATGAATACTCAAAGGATGAAAAAGAAGAGACGTGAATGAATAAGGCGAAAATTAAAAAATCCAACGAGAACTTTCATTTTGAGCTCGAACAGCTAGACAGGAAGGGCTCGTTCTTCGTCTTGCAGTTTCAAAAAACGCTCCCAATGTAAATCAACATGTTTAGATACAAGCCCTGGCAAAAAGAATGAACTCATTATTGACAAGGGAAAGGAAAGTTACAGAAAACCTATATTTAAATTGAAAATGCAAAAACAAATGTTTTAATGACTCCCTGAGTCTAATCTATAATGTACAGTAATTTAATGTCAATACATTTAATTGGATACAAAATAAAAAATGAAACGTAATCCACCACTTTTCCTTCATCGTCATTAGGGGATAGTACAATAGACCTGAGGTCGCAGTGCTTGGTTCTTTGACAACCACCCCTTTAAAATTCATTAAGCATTAATCCACTACTTTGGAAAAAAGTATCAACTCCGTGGTTTCCTTGAGAAAAAACTTTGAACTCAAACACCTTTTCTGTGGAAAAGAAACATTTCAATACATTAGTATTGTAATTCCACCCGTGGCTTCAATTACAGCCTTAATTCTTGCAGCCATCGAAGCAAAAAGATTATCACAGTTCTGCACGGTAAGTTTATACCACCCTTCAGTAATGGCCCTTTTGAGTTCATCTTTGTTGGACGGATGAGCTTCTCTTATCAACTTTTTCAGTTCACGCCACAAGTTCTCAATTGGGCTGAGGTCGGGGCTGTTGGCAGGCCATCTGAGATGCTTCAGGCCATTGTTTATAACCACTGTTGCACTACTCCTGGAATCTGATGGTTTCGTCGTCTCCAAGTGTTGGAATTAAGAAGACTCCAGTACTTCCAAATATGCCTCTGAATTCATGGTAACTTCCTTATAAACATTCTGCCTGGACCGCTGGCCGTCACACAATCCCAAGTCATGAGAGATTGCGTAAACTTTACAGAGAAATTTAGGCAGTCCTCTTGAAATTTTTCATCAACACGTCTCCAAACAAATGTTCCATCCTGCACCAAGGGTAATTCTCGATTCATCGCTGAAAATTACCTTCTTCCAGTCGTCTACAGTCATATCTCTGTGTTGTTAGACTCACTGTAGATGAGCCTGTTTGTGCTTCTTTGTAAGCAGAGGTTTGTTCTTGGCTTTTCGGAACGAAAAACCCATCTCGTTAAGGCGATTTCGTATTGTTCTGTTGCATTCAATGATTTGGTATTTTCTCACCCCGTTGTTCAGTTGTTCTGACGTTAATCTTCGACGTTGAATGCAAAACTTTCGAAGAATTTGATCTTGCTGCTTCGTAGTTTTGCGGGGTCTCCCACTTCTTCTCTTGTTTTCTACTGTTCTCTGGTACCGGTAGTTTCGGTATATTTGTGATAAGGCAGTCTGAGGACATGGCAACTGTTCTGCGACTATTCTTGTGCTTTTTCCAGATTCACAAAGTTTTACAATTTCTTCTTTGAACTGTTGTGAAAACTCTTTTGAAAGAGCTATTGGGTCACAAAAACACAAACACTACGACAGGAAAACTACAGTAGTTTTATGTTTAGATAATCGAATTCCACAAAAAACCTGACTTCCCTTTATTTGGATTGTGTTATTTAGC
>JAHWFO010046501.1:520914-567989 GCA_023313115.1 Rhysida immarginata | reverse complement strand
ACTGATTGTTAAAATCCAAGTTGGAGACAATGAAAGTTGGATTGTTGCTCAGACTACTACGGTCAGGTGACTTTTGAGTGCCCAGGCCTGTCTTTCTCGTGGGCTACGTAACAAGCCGAGGCCAACGAGAGACAGGCCAGGGCACTCAAAAATCACCTGACCATCGGGGTCCAGGCAACAAACCGCGTGTTGTTAAAATTAACAGTGATGGAATCAGAGACAACAGATTGCATCGAAACTGTTGTTAAATTCTCTGATGAGCTCCGTTGAGTCTCATCGGAATTCTGGGTTGGAGAGTATGATTTGCAACAACCCGAAGCGATGTTTTCTTCGTTGAATCAGATCACGTGGCCCGTTTGCGAACAAAAAATGGTGGAGATATAGAACCACTCTAAGTAATAAATTACTTTTGACCACTTTTTAGGTAGTAAATTGAAATAGTAGACCACTGCTCAGTTAAAATATCTTCGTTACTACCGATTAAAATTCTTCTCGTAAAAATTCAGAGCCGTAGTGAGAAGGGCCTACCCGGGCCTTAACCCAGGGCCCTTGCATAAGGGGAGCCGCCAGAGCTGTACAGAATGAGTTAAGGGGGCACAAAATAAAATTAGGGAGTACAATTTGCCCAGGGCCCAATTTACTAAGCTATGGCACTTAACTAAGTCGTTGAATTGATATAATTCAACTGCAATGTCAGCCATATTTGTTTTGCTGAAGACTGTTTAGGTATCAGTCGTGTTGTTAAATAGCACTACCGTTACTACAACACTCGTTGCATCAGTCAACGAAAGCGATGATTTTAACAGCACGCGGAATGTAACCTTCATTGTCTCCATCTTGGATTTTAATAACCAGCGGTTTTTCGTTTGTTAGAAACAATGGAGGTTGGATTGTTGCTCGGACCCTGTTGGTCAGGTGACTTTTGAGTGCCCTGGCCTGTCTCTCGGTTGGCCTCGTATCAAGGGCCAAATTCAAAAGTGGACACTCCGTTTAACTTTGCTTGAAAAGATCACGGAATTTTGCATTGTTTCGAGAAAAGAGAGGGAAGAAGAAGACGAAGAAAGGAAACTTTACAAAATTCCTTACTGAAAAATAAAGACAATTCCCTCTCAAAAGAAGAAAAAAATAAAGAAAGAAAAACACGCCACCGACGAGAAATAAAGAAAGCCAATCTTTCGAGAGAGAGATTCCCTGACAAATGAGCTTTATTCGTCGGAAATAAATGTCACTCAAGTGAAAGCGAGACATTTACGAGGCGAGAGAGATAAATATTCACGTTTGAAAGAGAAACGGGGAATATATAAGAGAAAGGGTGGAAAAATAACGAATTGCAATAAAGGTAAAGAGAGGGAGAGCCACGAACGAACGTTACAGGAAAGGAGAAGCAACGATTTTTAATTAGTATTCCCCTAAAGAAGACCACCTCACGTTGGACTTAAAAACAGACTAAAGTGGCATATTCTTGTTTCTTTGCCAAACGAACTAATGAAGGAACCCAATAAAATTAGTCTGCACTCTTTAAAAAAAAAATAGTCTCAAAATATGATAACCGAATTTTTACACATTTAAATTTGATAACCGAAATCATCTACAAGCACATTCATAATTATAAATATTTACTACCAACAACATTTTTAGACCTAACCACAACGGAAAAATACGAATATTCAAGTTTTGCCCGGATTCAAACAAGGGAATTGGGCCATAGAAGATAACCCCCTAACCTGCCAACCACGAAGGTGATCAATGGAAAATAAGGGCAAGATTTATGGCAGTAACGAAAAAAAGACCTAGTTTGCTTAATAAAATTATCCATTTTATTGTGTTCATCTCGAACTACATATATATACATTTTTTTTCTCAAATTGTTTTTGGAAATAACAATTCAGTTTGTAGCACGCTAGTTTGTTATTTCTTTTAAATTTATTTTCTCAATGGGTTCCCTTTACTTCAACTCTGTAGAAGTTTGGTTGCTTCGTTAAGTTTTAGAGCGTGTCAACATCTATATCATTTTTACACCTCTTTCACAAGACTAATATATATCATATAGAACAGTGACAAATACAAGCATACCATGCCCACGGCGTGATTCGAGAAGCCTTATGCAGCAGCTCTTTCGGGAAGAAGTGAACAGCGTATGGCACCACTGAGCCACGAATTAGTAGAGGCTAATGTTAATCGATGTAAACCACGATGGGGCCACTTTTCAGTATGCTGACAAAACGCTGGCAGACATTTGGTCGAGTGTATAATCGATAATTACTCAGTTCATGCAAAGTGCTAAGGGCGGTCAAGGTCTTGCGGGAGTTTTTATTTCAAAGGAATTAAGAAGATAAACGGCCCGAATGTTGTTGTCATTTCCCACTGATCGTTATTCAATATGGCTACCTTCACTGTCAGTGCAAGGATCAGATCGGGTGATTGTGATGAAATTTCTTGTGAAAGAAGGCGCGCACTTAAAGAAGACTCAAACGCAACAGTTACGGTGATGAGGCAATCAGTCGAAAGTTGTAGTGGGCGTGTCCAGTTAAACTTCCTATTTCAATTGTTAGACATTGTTGATTCTACTTTGGCACGTGTGGAAGTTTAACTGGACACGCCCACTCCAACTTTCACTGGATAGAGTATAATACAGTTGATTGATAAAATGTTTTAAAAGATGACCGTATATTAGTGAATGGTGATCAAGGCTGGGAGGGGGTGTGTGGAAATTAACGCAGTAGTTCCCGTGAACATTCAACGTGTCGTGAACTTGTAGGAGAGACTAATCTTTCAGTGGGTATTCTGAAGAAAATCATTCATGAACATCTGCATTTCCAGGTTAGTGCACGACAGCTTTGGCAAGGAGAGAAGACGAAGTCCGGACCTCGCTCCAGAGCGATTTTCACCAGTTTGACTTCTTGGGAGACCAATACTTCAGCAGTGACGACGAAGTAAAGCAGGTAGGCCGACCATGGCTCCAGCATACTGATAAATCATTCTACGTTAACAGTACGATAAATGCATAAATTTAGCAAGAAATTACACAGAGAAGAACATCTCCATTCCGTCAAAACGAGTAGATCTAAATGTCCCATCGTATATTATTCCATATGAATCTGAAATACCCAAGACAAACAAAATCTTGACGATCAAAGCATGTGCGTGAAAAGTCAATATATCACTCAAATTATAAAATGCTTTGACCCATCAAATAATAAATACGAGCCAGTTTTGAATAACGTTCTTTATGAACGGTCCAAAGGAAATTTCTGATGCAAGGGTTCTATTCTAGCTATATGTGCCGCGCAAGGACTTTCACTTTTCTCTTTCTAGTGAAACCACATTAGCAGCCTGTACTGGTAACTGGTCTCCAGGAGTGGCAATTTGTCAATGGGAAAGTCAAACTTCCCTGATCCCAATAGTCTTGGCTTGTCCAAAATTTGTGACGCCTAAGATTTACGACCTCCTTCAACGATGGAGAATGGTCAGTCCATAGGACTATCGTACACAGTTCAGGCCATTCATCGAGCTAGTGCCTCCCATTTATACCCCATTCAGAAATATTCAAATAGCGCTGCTCCTAGTTTTGCATATCCTAGTTTATATCCAAACTCTCCTTCCCATCATGGTATTACAATTTCAACAAATGGCAATGAATGATTTGGTCTGACATTTTTAATGAACATTTAAACTATTAAAAACGAATAGTTCAATCAGTGAAGAAAACATTTGTCCGTCATTCATTAAACAGGTCCACACTTTTATTGGGTAGCTACTAATACAGAACACCTAGAAGGCTTCATATTGCTTTCTAGTGGAGTACAACCAAACTTCTCATTATGTAGCCTGCTAGGTCTCGACAGGATTTGAACATGCCACAACGTTTAGCTCATCCAAGGCAGACGTTTCGGATCCTTGAATACTGCCGGATGCGACTGCAGTGCAGAAGTAAACAGATTGCCTCTTCAATATCACAAAAATCAACGAAGGAAAGAGCCTCAATGGCCAATGCTGATATCGTTCAAGTGGCAAAGAGACGCATGGAAGTTTCGAGCTAATTAAAATCTTCACAAGCCTCGTTACCCTAACTATGTGTGCATGTGCGTGAAAATATTTTCAGTTTCATTCCTGTTCCCCTTCAAAGTAGTATGAAGGGCCAACTTCTATTCCGTTTTCTACTCAGGCCACGTGGTTTATTCTTTTTTGCTTTTTTGAGGCTCCTTATTTTTTTTTCCCTTGAGGGTGGGATGTATCGAATCCCGCAGCTGCTTAAGATCAACGCCGAGTTTTCGAAACGTCCGTCCGGAACTGAACCATGACGATCTTGCGGGGCCTTTTTTTTCTCGTTCTCTCCCCCTCTATCCTCCTTTCATTCTATCTTTTTTTTAATTTTAATTTTCCCCTGAACTTTTTCCCTCACTTTAATCAGTCGGCAACCATAAACACCCAGTGCAGATGCCAGTTGCCGGGATCCCCCACCTTAACACCCTCTAATTAAAAGATCTAACAAGTGTGGCGAAAATAATGGCCCCCGAGGCTGTTTTTCTCGCAAATTATTCCTTCTATTCCGCCGCCACCATTCTCCATGTCATCCTTTCAGCCACGTGTTCAAGTCAGTTTAAATTTCCAACCTTCACCCGTCCCTTGGATCCTTCAAATTTTCAGACTCTACGCAGCACTTACAGAAAAATATTTTAAAAATTACATTTAAAGCTAAACGGTTGTTGCTTCCATCGCAATCTCTTTCTGCGGTTTTACTTAACCTTGGCTTCAAGAGTTAGCAAAACTCAACAGCTAAGTTCTGATGTCAAGAAAATGACAATTTCGAAAAGAAAACTCATTATAATGCATCATTCCTCGTCCTCAGCTTAAAATTCCACCTTGAACAGTTTTTCCTCCGTCACACGCTTATCTAATTTCAAGAAATGGTTTCAAAGCTTTTCCAAACTTTAATGCATTTTTTAGATAAAGTTCGAAACTGTTTTACAGCTCATTCAAGTTAGAATGAAACGAGTTCTTTAACATTTTTTAATATTTTACATTTCTGATATTTTATGCTTTTAATGAAAAACTTTTTCATCAAAAATTTAACATTAAACACTCATGGACCCATCTTGAGCTATTCTTTTAAATTTTTATCTTTAAAAAGTTTCTAATTTGACCGAAAACGGAGCCAAAAAATGCATACACAATTTTAATAAATGTTATCGATGGTTTTACCTGGATTCACCGAACTTATATATCTATCATTGTCTTTAGATAGTAGGGGTCATTCAACTATCGCCACTTTTCATTGTTTAGAAAGGCTAGGGAATTCAGATCATGCTAGGAGCCACATAGGTCGCAATGGACTTTATGCGATCTATGCGGCACCCAGCGTGATCTGAATTCCCTAACTTGTATAGTTATTAAGTACCGAAAGGTGCTTTATGCTATCAGTGTGGGGAAGCGTGTCTGTCTGTCTGTCTGTCCGTCCGTAACTCTAACTCCCCCGAGGCTATGATAGTTTTTCAAAATCTGTTTTCGTCAGTCGATATTATCTAAATCGGTTCATTGGTACGTGCACAAACGGTACCTCTATTTTCCCACCTAGCAATTTTCCAAACAAATCTTAATGACGAGATAGAAGCGGTTATTCATTATTATTTTCGTCAGTCGATGAATATGGTACATGGCACGAACCAATCACAAATATTATCTAAATCGATTCAATAGCACGTGCACAAATGGTACCTTCACGACCCCACCAAATTGGGATGATGTATCATGAATGAATATAACGTAAAATTATTGAAAGTCGAAATTGGTTCAAAGGCACCTGGTTTAGTGAAACCATTATGGTTCATTGGAACTTTCAATGCTAAAATATGGCATGTAATATATCAAACGACATGGAATGATGTGTCATGAATGAATATAACGTAAAATTAATGATAGTCGAAATTGGTTTCAAGGAACCTGGTTTAGTGGAACCATTATGGTTCATTGGAACTTTCAATGCTAAAATATGGCATGAAATATATCAAACAACTTGAAATGATGTGTCATAAATGAATACAAGGTAAAATTAATGATAATCCAAATTGGTTCAAAGGTACGTGGTTTAATGGTCCATTAGAAACTTACAATGTTAACAAAGGGCGGTTCAAAATAAGGTTCCGCGAATGGTTTAATTTAATCTTTCGGTACTTGGTTATGTCATTCCTTAATGGTCTATTTTATTTATATAGTTGATGCCCAAAATTAATATTGAGCGATGTAATGCATTCAATAGTTGGTTTATCAATTATTTATTTAAAATTTTGTAGAATACTCTAATTTCGGCAGTATTATGTCAATAATTCCGGCTGCATTGAAACTGAAAATGAAATTTCTAGCTCACGACAGGATGGCACTGCATGCACTTTTAGGCCGATTAGACATCGGGAACTGGAAACTTTAGCTTCATTTTTCAGTGGATTGGATGGCCATCTACTATATAATGACAATTTTATTTATTTATTTATTTATTTGCAAATTTACATCCAAAGTAGGACATGTACAAAGAGAGTTACATAGGTTAAGGTATAGCTTGTTGAATCAAGTTAAAAACATGGAATTTATGGTTTGAACATGACTTTAACGTACAATTTAAAATCTCATTCCTAGTATTGAATGGTAAATTATTCCAATAATCACAAGCACTATAGGGAAAGTAAGATTGCAAATATTTTGAAACCATAATCTTTGGTCTAAGTTTATATCTTTGTGTAGTTCGAGTATTAGGCGAATCAGTAAGCCATTGGTTAACATAATGGAGCGGATGGTTGCTATCAGTAATTGCTTGATATATTTCTTTAAGACGAGCAATTTTAATTATAGATTGCAAGGAAGGTATTTTGTACATATTAAGGATATCAGACATAGAAGCGTATTTAGAGAGTGCTAAGGCTGAGCGCAAAACATTATTATAAGCTACTGAAACACGGGAAATTGTGAATTTTGAGGCTGCAGACCAGAATAGGATGCCATATTCTAGTTTAGAAACTAACATTGACTTTAGTATTTGTATCATCTCCTTTTTGGTTAGCGTTTTTCTTAGGTTTTGAAACAGAAATTTCAGACGATTGAGATCAAGAAGCAGCGATTCAATGGTTTCTTTAAATGATAGTTTGGTATTAAGCTGCAGGCCTAATAAATTGCATATGTGAGACAATGATATCTATGGGGAACCCTAAAATAAATGGTGTATCCTGGAAGACCGCTATCTAAGAAATAAACTGCAATTTAACACTTGAAACCTGACCTTTTAATCTTCTGGTCTGTGCACTCCACTGTTGGAGCTGTGTTTATTGAAGAGTCGAGTTTTGCCCCCTCTATTTCATGATTTTGGCTACAGCTCGAGCTTAACAATGTATGAAGTTTCTGTGCGCAGGCAACACCTTCTAGGTAGAAGGCCTGATAACGTCAAACATTGTTACATCATCATTAGTCGACCCGTAGCCCACGTGAAAGACAGGCCCTGGCGCGGAAAATTCACATGATCATCTTAGTCCGACTAACAATGTAAACTTCATTGTTTCCAACAAACGAAAAATTGCAGATTGTTAAAATCCAAGATGGAAATAATGAAGATTGCATTGTTACTCGGACTAAGATGATCAGGTGACTTTTCCGCGCCAGTGGGCTACGTAGTCGACCAAATTTAGAGTTTCTTATTGGTACGAATAGGATTAACAATGGTCGACTAATGACGATGTAACAATGTATGATGTTTCCGTTATCAGGCCTTCTGTCTAGGTGGTGTTGGCGCAGGCAATTTCTCTAGGAGGTGTTGGTTGTGTTCAGCTGACAGTTTTGTTACGTTGTGCGATTGTTAAAATATATTGCTTGCTGTTGATAGCATGGTCATGGTCTTTTAATCTTTTGGTCTGTGCAGTTTGGTATTTGGTGCCCATGGCAGGAGGGTCAGAAAACATTAGCCACTGACACCCCCCCTTCAAGGGCATAAGTGTTTAGAATCCCCCTCCCCCTTTTCAAGACATCTGCCTTACCTGCCATACACTAGATACGCCCCTGCAGTCCATTGTAAAGCTTGGGCTGTAGCCAATGTCATGCAATAGAAGCGGCAAAAATCGACTCTTTAGTAAAGATCACGGTCTAGAATACAATGGTCCATAAGCTCCATTGTTAAAAAGTGGTTAATGACAAAAAAGCTTGGTAGCATTGAGAGCACATTGTAGGAAATTTGCTGTGATTTACGGCCGTGCACTACCAACACCTCCTAGACAGAAGGCCTGCGCACAGAAACTGCATACATTGTTACATCATCATCAAAATGCCAAATTTAGGGCTTATTATTGGTAGAAATACGATTAGCAATAGCCGCTTTTATGTGAGCTAGGTGGTGTTAGCACTACGATCTAAACCGTGATTCTTACATAACGAAATGAGCGTCCATTTTTGATGAGTTCGGTGCACGGCCATCGAGCAATTTTCTGCAATGTGCCGTGCGCCGCCATCGAGCTTTTTTGTCATTAACCATTTTTTAACAATGGAGCTTTCGGACCGCGGTAAAGACCAACAATGGAGTGCACAGACCAGAAGATTAAAAGATCAAGGTATTCAAGAATTCGGCCAACGTTAGATATTGAGACGAAGTAAAATTACCAATGTTTAACAATAAAAATTGGAAATTTAATTGGACACACCCTGTCAAATTTTCGTTGGACAGAGTATAATTAAAATAATGGTACTCAAGCAGAAGTACATCCTAATCATAAGTGTCTGGACGCTTATGGTAACCACTTTGAGCATCTGTTGTAATTGCAGAAGTCAAAGGTCACTTATGTTCATCTGTACAAATTTAATTCTAGAAATTTTATACAGGTTTTTGGTTGAAATGGGTATACAATTTTTGGCCTCCTGTGTATATCCTGGTGGATTTTTCCTCGGAATGGGATTATCTGGTGGGCTTTGGTCTAGCAGGAATGTTGTCGCGGCCTCTCTGGAAACAGTATTAAAAAGTAAAAGTGGGGGTAGCATTTCTACTTAACAAGTTTCAATAGAAATAGAGGTGAATGTCAAAAACGTGTCACTTTTAATTAAAAACTCTGCACAGCAACATTTACTGGATATAAATTCTTATTTTTAAAGTCCCGATGATGACACGAGATAAACGAAGTTTTTAAAATTAAAAAAAATAAATAAAAAGGCCCAATTTGTTATATTGGCCACTTTATTTTGCTCTTGTTTCATCACTTCGTGAAGATTAAAATTAAATTAAAACTTTGTATTAAAAATATTTTTACTCGTTTGTTTTCATGTTCCAACATCCCCCGGGGACTTTTAACAACACAAGTTTTAAACGACAATAAAACTTTTATTAACCCTGCTCCAAATTGCAAGTGACGATGGAATTAGCACTTAGGAGTTCAAATGGAATGTCTTCGTCATTTCATTACCGCTCATGGAAAAGATACTTATTATCCGCTTTTGGGCACGCACAATTATCTCATCGTTATAACAACAGCTAATCATTTTAACAACTTTAACGTATACCGGCTGTAAATAATTTTGGTTAATTATTTCGTAACAAGTACATACACACAATAATATTTTAATAAAAAGAAAGCCACTGTCATTATTATTATAAAATCCCGTGAACACTACTACTAAATCGAAATGTATCCAGTCTCGCTCTTCACAACACCATCATCACCATCCCCACTAACGATAAATAAATAAAATTTATAAGAGGGAGGGATGAGGAAGGAGGGCCAACTGCCAAAATGTTTCGCAGCAGAAGAGGGAGGAGTGGTTAGCATTTCTGGCTCTTGGCCACCACTTCGGTATTTTTTTTCCTTTCTTTTTTACACGCGACCGTCCTAAGAGGTCCGGGGGTGGGTCTCCGTCAAAGAAGATGCCAAACCAATTTCCCGCCTTCTTCCCTCGTAATGAGGGTATCGAATCGCAATGGATTCGCCCGGAAGCAGAACTAAATCCTCTTCCACCCCCATCGGTCGGCCGCTTTTCAACTCTTTTCACTGCAACTCATTCCACCCACCTCATCCACATTTCTTTCGTTGCAACTTACACACTTATGGGAGGAAAATATATTTATTTTCACTTAAAAAAATTACTTTGCGTGTACAAAAATACAAAAGCAAACTTTTCCTTCATAAATACGGATGTCAAATTATCAATTTCAAAAAACTTTTCGTCATCGAAATAAAAACGGCGAAAAGGAAACGTCCGCGTGCCTTTTTCCCAATTGACTCTCAATTTAGAATATTAATACGAAAAGACTAAAGAATAAAAAGTATTTACTAAGTGATATTACCCAAACAAATAAAGTTAATCTAAGTTATGTTAAATTGAAGACAAGTTATTTCTATTAAAAAAAAAAAAAAATATATTCACTCTATTATCCATCCTGCTCATTAATGTCATTATTTAAGCTTTTAAAAGTGAATCAAAAAAATCTTTTAAATCGTTATTACCAGACATAATTTGAATAATTAATGAGCATAATCAGTTGATTAACTGAATTTAAATATGAAACAATCCTTTACAGCGAGGATTCCCAAACTAGGTTTATTTCTCTTGGGAAGGTACAGACATTTCAAAGAAAGTGCGACGAGCCTTTTTAGTTTCCGTAGTTAATATAAGTACAGCATTTTCGCAAGGGCATTCCACCCTGATGGCAAAATGTTTGGAGACCGCTGTTTCAGAGAGAATCTGTAAGCTATTAATGTATCAAGCGTAAGGGCAAGATTTATAATGTACACAACGTGGTGTACACATTTTTTCTCATAAATCTTCCGTTAAGGAAGTAACGATTGTGATATAGGGAGAATTCAGAAATCCCAAGTATTACGCATAATATAAGGATGACACACACCCCCACCCCTTACTAATAAGTAGTATACAAATAATTAATTCTAAGATAAATACCGTACAGAATTACCGTACAAATTCTGGCATTCCTCTAGACACATGGCAACACACTTTAACAAAACTGACAAACACAGGAATAAAACAATGTGGAACTCTTAAATCTTTGTATGTACGGTATTTGTCCCAGTTTAAAAAAAACGTGATAATCTTCTAAAACGGTTTTACCAATCTCCTTAAAGCCAAAAAAAAGTAAATAAATAAATAAATAAATAAATAAATAAATAAATAAATTTGAATATCTCAAAAAAATAGTTCCACAACGCTCCAAGGAAGTTCAAATAATGAACCCAATTGGAAAGGTTTCCTACAGTCTTATTCTGGTCCGCAAAAACCATAAGCCGCGAGAGAGCAAGAAGAGCGAGATCAAAAACAACAACCTGTGAACAAAAACAAACAGCTTCAACAACAAATGCGATGAATGAATTGCAGACGCTTTGCCGCTGTTTCCATAGGCAGACAGACAAGGAATGAACCAACCAATCCGTGTCTCTCTCTTCTGCCTTCTGGGCACTTCCGTTCCACTCCACCCAAACGTACACATATGGTGACCATATGGCCCGCTCCTCTTCTCTCTCCCATTCTCACACTCTTATCTCAGTGCCTTTTTCTCAACCAGTCGTACGTCGGCAGGTTGTTCCAAGACAATTACCCAAATCCTAAAGCCCCATGCAAATCGATAATAGGAATCAACCGTTTAAACAAAAATTAATTAACGAAATTTAAGAAAACATGCCGCTTGATTCTTCACTTAATACTAAAATTGATTCTGTCGTCTGTAATTGCTAAAAAAAAACTGCATGAAAATAAGCATTTTATTCGTAACGACATCACCATGACTACCATTTTGGTATTTTTTTTTTATTGCTAGCAGAAATTTTAAAGCGACTTAAATGATATAAAAAGCATTTCAGAGATTTTTTTTTGATAATTAAATCAATTTGTTTCTTACCTGTAGTAGACATAATCGTATAGGATTATCGGAAAAGGAAACATTATAGTAAATAAGCTTAAAGCAGAAAATCTGAAACGTTTCTTCCGGTTCTTCTGAATCTGCTGACACAACCCAAGAAAGTAGAAATGAGTATAGCCAACACCTCCTAAAAAAGAAAGCCTGTCCACTGAAAAATCATTACATTGTTACATCAATAAAAAGGCATTGTTAATCGTATTTCTACCAATAATAAGCCCTGAATTATGACTTCTTACGATCATGTAACAATGTATAAATTTTCAGCGCACAGGCTTTCTTTCAAGATGTTGGTATAGCCAACACCTCCTAGAAAAAGAGCCTCACAAGTGAAACGTCACATATTGTTACATCATCATAATTCGACCATTGTTCATCGTATTTCTACCAATAGTAAGCCCTAAATTTGGTCGACTTATGATGATGTAACAATGTATGTCTTTTCAGGTATGAGGTTTTCTTTCTAGGGGGTGTTGGTATAGCGGACGATTTAGTCTCCCACCGCTTTTTATTTTTTTCTTTTTCATTGTCACAGTTTCACGAAAAGACTGTTCATCTTGATCATGCCAACAATGAACTCAAGGAATTTTAATAAAGTCTTTCCTGACTGTTACAATGCTTCAAGAGAAAAAAATTTTTTGCTTGATAGCAGCTACATTCTAATCAAATCCCATTTTAAATATTAATGATTCACTTTAGATGTTCGTCTATTGAATTGTATATTTAACGGCACACATTATTTTTATAAAAAAACTAGCAATATTACCCGGCTTCGCCCGGGTGGAAAAGATGCGTTGAGTAATTTTTTTAACAATTGTTTGTTATGTTATAAATTGAACTATGATTAATAAAGTATGAACGAAATGCAAGAAAATGAGAAACAGTCTGCCAAACCTTTCATAATCATTGTAAACTAAAAATGATGATTTATGAACAATGAACTGGGAACAAAAGTAAAATTAAATTATATGTACAAAAGTAAATAACGGAAAAAAATAATAAGATAAATGAATCAGCTATACAGGTAAGCTGGGCATGGATTATCAAGTAGTTGTGCATTCAAGTCCATTTCGGTAAACAACGTTGTATGTCTTCCCCTGTGGCGCAAAAACATGTAGATTTCGACTGCTGGACACGCGGGAGCAAGCAACGTACAAACTCTGACAATTAATGAATGACGTCAAACCCTAATCTGTGCGAGCTTTACGCGAGTAACAATGCATGTGAATACAAGCCCAGTCATTGTTTAAGCAAGTTCAGACAGGTCACGTTTGTGCGTGCAATGGTTTAGCAGATGCTCGTTTCTTCAGTTGAAGGTGTAGTGTGCGCACGTAACTGTGGATAATGGATCAAAGGGGAACACTGCCGTAATCGTGCAACAGTTTCTGGCCAACAAAGGGGTCGTATCCATAGCTCAACCCCTTATTCACCAGACTTGGCACCGGCAGACTTTTTCTTGTTCCAACGTCTGAAACGGGCCTTAAAGGGACACAGATTTGCGGACATTCTAGACATTCAAGCAAATGTGACACGTGAACTTAAAGCCATCCCTAAGGAGCTTCCAGGACTTATACACCCGATCCCAAAAGTGTATTGCCTTCCAGGGTGATTATCTCGAAGGACAATAAAGTAAATGTGGCTCTATTTGTTGTGTGAACTCATTCACCGAACTTAATTGTCAGAGGTTGTATAAATGACCGTGAGAGAAGCAAGCTTCTTGAAAATATATACCTGCGACCTTGAAAGTCTGGAAAAGTTGAATAAAATGAAACATTCTTCGTCTGGCATTGCCATGTAGTGACATCTTTTGAAAACGAAAGTCTAGCTGATATGCCCATCGGGCATTGTTCGGTCTGTTTGATCCAATGACGTATATTAAAGGTAGATTCCGAATCCTATTGTTAACATCGCCACCAAAGTGAAGCCAATTGAAGCCATGGCAGTTCTGGGCAGGAGTGAGCCGTGGTGTTGTTAGCTGTGTGGCTTCTTTGTTTTTGACGATTTTGGGCCCGAGGAATTATTAATTCAAAACCATTCCTCAAAGTTTCCGCGTACAACCGTACAAATAGACACGAAAAAGGACCAGGAATCACTTTCCACAACCATAAATCGAAAATACGTACCGAAAAATGATCGAAACGAAATTGAAATTGAAACCATGATTGAAAAATTGTTTATAAAATATTATAAAATACTTCAAATACAAAGTCAACGAAGAGATAAACAAATCATTCCATGATCGGAGTGTGAAAGAATTATTAATCAGGTACCCTCATGTTTAGCCATTTGTTTTGCTCACTTTCGGACCTTCCCACTTCAAGTATGCTGGCAGGTTTCCGGGTCTATCTTTAATATACGTCATTGGTTTGTATAATGAAATTTTGCATTATTGATGCTGAAATTTAACCTATGGACTCTTTAATCATTATATAGTAATTTTGCTTCAAAAAACGAAATTAGTTAATAAAATAATATTAATATGTCAAATTAAAGTTACAATAGTATATAACGAAATTTTAGCACGGTGTTTTAATCAATGACGTATATTAAAGATGGACTCCGAATCCTATTATTAACATCAGCAAAAAGTGAAGCAAATTGAGCCATGACAGTTCTGGGCAAGAGTGAGCCGTGGAGTAATTAGCTGTCTGGCTGTTTTCTTTTTGAAGATTTTGGCCGGAGGAATAATTAATTCAAAACCATTCCTTAAAGTTGTTGTGCAAACAGACACGAAAAAGGACCAGGAATCATTTTCCACAAGCATAAATCAAAAATACGTAACTAAAATGAAAATAAATAACTGAAAGACGATCGAAACGAAATTGAAATTGTTTATAAAATATAATAAAATACTTCAAATACAAAGTAAACGAAATGATAAACTTATCACTCCGCGATCGGCGTGTGAAAGAATTATTAATCACCTACTCTCATGTATAGCCATGTGTTTTGCATCATCTTCACTCACTTTCCTGATGCCCGAGGACGCGGGTTCGACTCCGGCCGAGGACGACGAGGTTTTTATCAGGGGAAGTAAAGCCGTTGGTCCCGTGTAGTCGTTTGCCGGCTGTACGTTAAAGAACCCTTGCGAGGCAAAATTTGCGGCCCCTATAACGCCGTCCTGAAATGACCATGGCAGTTGAAAAGGACGTTAATACCAAACAAACCAAACCAAACCAATCACTCACTTTCGCCCATGACAGTTCTGGGCATGGAGCTTCCCAATTTGCTTCAAGTAACAACAATTGCTTCGGAGTCTATCTTTAATATACGTCATTGGTTTTAATCCCCTGGTCTGTGCACACGCGCAAATTCTGTTGTTGTAGTCAACAACTGGATTGCTGTATTTATGGAAGAAGCGATTTCAGTCCCCTCTATTGCATGAATTTGGCTACTTCTCAAACTTAATAATGTAATTTAATGCTCGTACAACGTAAGTGCGCCGTCTGGCCTCGCCATCTAGTGACATACTTTAAAAACAAAAAGTCTATTCAACTTTTCGATAAGATAGTATCGCCATCTAGTGACATCCTTTGAAAACAATTCAACTTTTCGAAAAATAAGAATTGAAAAAAAATTGACATAAACACGGTATAAAAAGTACCCTACTGAAAGCACAGTGACACTAACTACGTACATGGAAAATTTCGTGGAGATTCGTTGAGTATTTTCTGAGTTATGAAAGGACAAACGTTCCAACAGACTCTGATTAATAATATATATATATATATGGATATATGGATAATGATAACAATTACAAGATTATTTGGTAATTCGATAAAGTGACATCCCCAACATATACCAACAGGAATAGACGAAGAGTTTATGAAGTAATCTCATTCAAAAATTTACCCACCTTTTCCTTTATGAAATATATACTTTACGAATTTTTATTTATAAAAAAACCCAATAATTATTTGCTCTGGATTAGCAGTTTTTATTATAGTATGACTGTTTGTTTGATTCGATTAAAAAAAGACTAAATTTAACCTCAATATATTCAAATTGGCAATACTGCAGTGATGGGAAATGTGAACGAACTATTTTGAAATCTGAACAAACAATTTTATTCGTGTATATTACATTATGGTCGCCGCCATGCTGGGGTTGTTACTTTATAGGATTACCGAGTACTTATTATTATTATTATTATTATTATTATTATTATTATTATTATTATCATTGAAATTTCCGTTAATATATTCTTCTATGACCCTAAAGGGAGAAAAACACAAGGATTCCTCTCTTGTCAACTGAACGCTTTAACGTGTACGCTTCAATGATAATATTACTCAAAATAAATTAGCTTAAAATAAATATGAATGAAAAACAACTTTTCATAGTACACCTGCCCATCTCCATTAAGAATTTTTTTGGGAAGAACATTAAAAAAAAAAGACTACTAAATAAATAAATTATCGCCAGAGACAGAAGAGAGAGAAGGACGGACTGTCTAAATCGCGATTAAATTCCAAAGGGACCAAAGTTAGAAACCGGTTCCTCTTCTTCACCGGAAGATATGTGTCATCAATTTCCCTTTGATTATTATTGGATTTGCCAAGACAGAAGTAGAAATGGACTCCTATGTGACATTCATTCTGATGCATGCGCCAGATAGAAATAGAGTCACCGCAAGAATTCCTTGCCTTCACTTTTGCTTTCTTTCTTTCTTTCGTTTCGTTTAGTACTCAAAGTCTTTTTTCCCTCCTTCTCTTCATCATCTTCTCCTTCCTTAGATATTTTTTTTCAACGTCCTGAAATTCTGCAGAGTGTTAAAAGCAACGAATGCTTTTCCATCCATTCACACGGGATTGGAGATGAAGGCAGAGATTCATTCCACCAGCTACATTCCCCCTCTCCTCACCGATTCCCAAATGCTAAAATTGGTTAACACAGCTCCCGTGCGACTGTAGTGACGAAAGCTACCTTTATATCTATCTATCTCTCTATCTGCTTATCGAGCTATCAATTATTTAATTGCTGACAAAAAGAAACCCAAGACTAAAATTTGACAACGTGTCTATCAGTAGGATTCGTCGCATCCAATTACCGCTAAAAGATATTGATAGCACCAGAAAACACCGTAGGGATGCCAAGGATGATCTCAAGGCACTACTCCCAATGATCTCCAAAACTCCTTCTACGCTTAGAGAAACTAAAAAGATCGAGAGAAGTAATATGACTTCCTACATGTTTTAGCATAAACATTTCAATACCATTCAGTGGCGGATTTAAGGGGGTGGCTACAGGGGCTATAGCCCTCCCCATTGTCCTAAAATTATATCAGTAATGAAAATTGTAATGATTTTTAATACTCAATAATTTTACAAATTTACATTTACAAACTTCAGTATAAGAAAGAGTCCAGAACCATCACTTCCCTGGGGAGGAGGAGGGGGGTTATTTGAAATAACTTATAACATATTAGCCAAACCACCTGATTAGCCCCCCCCCCTTGGCGCCCCCCTTGACCAAATTCTAGATCCGCCACTGAATACTGTAACTGTTGCTAACCCAATCGCTTTTAATAAATAAATAAAACAACTAGACAGTTATGGAATAATTATAGTTACAGCAACAAGTTGGAAGTTTTCAATAATTCACTTGTAGACGACAGTCAAGCAGGTTACATGTGAGCAAAAGAAAATTACAATGATCTGTTCTTGTCAGAAAACATCGTACAATCTAATTTCAGGAAGCAAAATAAATAAATAAATAAATAAATAAAAATAAAAACTCAAGATTTGTTCAACATATTTAGAAAATAAAAGATTAAAATTTCTGATAAGTGGTTGCTTGGTTTCTTTGGACACGTCGACTTCTGTCAATCGCGTCCTTTCGCAAGACGTGTCCAAACAAACAAATCCACGCTACTCAACAGATAGAGAATTGGGAAAGCTAATAGCTCTCTGGACCACGGGGCCGACTGAAAAGAACCCTAATGGCAGAAAGTATAAAGTTTCAATTAAAATCACGACAAGCTCTTACATTTCTATATAAATTTTAATTTTTAAAAATAAGGAGCTTGGAATTTCGTCATTTATTCAGGAGCAGTTTACGCACAAAAATTATTTTGTTAATTTAGTTTGAAATTATAAAATATGCAGATTTTTATTTAAATAAAGAATTTTACATTTCGCTAGAAAATTTTGTAGATACTCAAAAAAGAATGTAAATGTAAATTAAAAAATTCAGTAGATTACAATCTCTTCATGATTTACGCACGTACACTGTCGACAATAAAGTTGCTTCAGGATGTGGCATGCATGTCAACACAAAAGCTCAGTTAAACAAATGTTGTGGATATCAAGCGAATCACGTGATATTTGGGAGGGATAAAACTGAAGCAGCCAAATCAAGTAGTATGTGATCAGAATTTCCTGGAAATCCTTCTAGATAACGAATTGCCCATATATGCCACAGATGTGATGGCTCTAGCAAGAATCAGATCTATCCAGTCCCTTTTAAATGAGTGCATCCATCAAGTTGGTTTCGTTGACCGTCCCAGCTAATTAAACGTAAAAAATTTATGATATTGCACTTTAAAAAAAAAACAAATCTAAATGCCTCTGGAAGCACCATGCATCCTTTTTATTAGCTGTATAAGAGGTTTCAATGATCGAGCAACAACACACCACGCATCGGTTGCATAACGACCGTGGAATTGTCCCATTCTGACGCAACGCCATCGTGCAACACTAAACAGATGGGCGAGGACATGCATGAAATGGACAACAATAACACTGATAGCGTCATATTCTATTGACGGATAAAATAAGAATTTTCCTAATACTTCGCAGCCATCAGTGACCAGTGTGAGAAAGAGCTCCATAATACTGGTTGTTCACCATCGGTTTTCAAGCGTTAATAACCTGAAAAGTTATTGATTGAACTCCTTCATATTGCATATACACAAAGTCAGTTTATAATTTTTCTTCCTGAGTGCACCGTGTCGTTGAAAGCTGTTCATATCTGGCGGGGAGAGTCTTCCACTTGCTTTTCAGGCTGCCCGGATTGATGGTATTGACGGCGGCTGTGATTTTAGTCTTCAAATCGTTGATAGCCGTTGGTTTTTCGCCGTAAACGATCCCAACAAAGAAATCTGATGGCATCAAATGCAGGAAATTGGATGACCAATTAACTGATGGAGCCATCACGACCACACCAATTATCGTTAAACACTGCACCCAATAAGCAATGCACTTGGAAGACCAATGTGGAAAGGCTCCATCCTGCTGAAAAATTATGCCATGGAACTCTGGAGTCCTGTGCAAGAGGTAATTTTCCAACATATCCATATAATTAACTCCGCTGATGGTAGGCTTCGCGAAGAGGAATGGTTCAATCATCCAATGACGCCTGTATATTCGTCTGTTAGAGTGAAGAGGTAAAAGTAGCAAGTTGGACTAATATACACGTGTGTGTACTTGTGTGAGCAATATAGAGATCTAACAATAACTTTCTGAGTTATTTGAAAAGCGATGTTATTTTTATGAATACCCAATGCATCTCTGTATGCCACTACTGAGTTTTTTAAGGCATCTCGAATAAAAAATTCAGACTACTGTTATAGGTAAAATTCAGCAAATCTAGATATGGCTACATTTCAAAACAAAAACGAATTTAGCAACAATTACTTCACTGAGTGGACAAAAAAATTGAAGACAGAAGTAATGAGAATTTTAATAGGCAGCCTCCGGCCAGAAGGGAACATACCGAGATAAAACTCAGGGGAACATCTAAGCTTCTACAATGAGAACTGAGTAAATGTGGAGATTTTGATTGTGTAACCATTTACCTCCCAAGTAGCAGTAAACTGCATATCGTGACTCTACCACGACGGAGTATCAGCACCCATCGTGCAAACGGTAGCTATCCCACATAAGTGAAGATCACGTTCAGGATCGTACAGATCGACCGAAGAGAAACAGCAGCACAGGAACCATTTAGATCACAACATGCTTCAATATCGGAATCTCAAACAGTGCTGCGTACACAATATCCAAGGCTACGGAAGCCTTACTCAAGTATCACTGCCAAATGTCCGTCATCGAACACTGCGCCTTGCCTTGTGTCGACAACGCCCACACTTCTCCAAGTGGCACCAGGCCATGTGATTAGATGAATCCTGTTTTTAGTTGTGTCAAATGAGGGTAGAATGAGAATATGGTTAGACAGAATGAGGCTAACGCTTTGTTCTGCCAAGAAGGAGATTTCAGTTCTTTGACGGTTTGGGAAGCCATAGGCCGCATTAGGCTTTGAAGGTGTCTGAAGAGGTCCTTAAGCACAGCATGTTACACAATGTTTGCTTACCATTTGCACTCGCGTTCATGTCTTTCTCGTACCCTGTAAGTGCTGGTCAGTTTCAACAATATAATGCGCCTTCTCGGCGGGATGACACTCAAGAATGGTTAGAAGAACACAATTCAAAACAGCCCAATTGTCTGCAAGGTTCCCGGAGTCTGATCTTATTGAATCTCTGTTGGATGCCGTTGAGCGAAACATCAGTGCCATGAATGGAGTGGACTGGCCATATAAGCTTCTGAGGGAACCCAGATGGGCCGGTGGTAAAATGGACCGCCTTTAAAAATCAATAAATAATAAATAAAAAAAGCCAAGACAATGCTTAATCTTTTCTATTTGGTTCAAACCTCGGTATAAAGGGTAAACCTAAAATAAGGGGATAAACTGTCGGGGCTCTTATTAACATAATAAAGCTCGGATGTGCTTGCTTGATGAGTTATTCCAGTACAAAGACACAAAGCCAGACTACAGCGTGTCACTAATCAACATCCGTGGGTGAAAAATCCACAAGATACAGTGATGACTTGATGCCTCGATAGTTCAAGGTATTGTAGGTGACTTGCCTGATCGGACCATACGTTCTACCAGTACACCTTACAGGGCGCTCATCATTAACACGCTTCCAGACTGTGCTCCTGGACGTTAGAGCAAGAATGTGGTTCGTGATGTATTCCAGCACATTTTAGCCACATTGCTCGGGAGACGCTCACAAACATCTACCACTACCGATGGATTGGTAGGGGTTTGAACAATTCCATGGCCTGTATGGTCGCGATCTAAATCCACTGGACACTTCAAAGTCTTCATGTATGTAACGACCAGGGCAAATATGGAGATGCTGAATTAACGTATTGTAGACGCCTGTGAAATCATCCGCAACCATGATGGGGTTTATGAAAGGGTGTGACAGTCTATGCGTGCGTGGACGCAGCCAGAGGACGCGAGCATTTACTTTGATCTATGAGGTTACCACATTATAGTATTGTACGAACTATATACTACCAATAGTAGAATAGTAGTAGACAATTCATTTCCATTGTCGCCAGGCTTTGTGTCTTTGTAGTGGAATAGGATAACTCATGTTAATGTTTATATGACGTTTTTTACTGGTTTAGGGTTGAGGAACCAGACCCCCCCCCCTCCAGTTTGTCCCCCTATTTTGGATTCACCCTGTTTAAAATAGTCTCAGTCCGCCACTGTCCGGGACCAACATCTAGAGACAATGGTTCAACAAGCATGACTGGCATTAAATCCAGCAGCACTCCGGCCTATTTAGAGGAGTCGATGCCACTGAGTATACAGAGTAAGAGGGCCGCCACGTTATTAGATGGGTATCTCTAATGTCTTTTTCACTCTGTGTCCAACTCAGGACATTAATCGGACACTCCTGTAAGCTGTGAACTGTTATGTATAGATTATAACATATAATCCAATCCAACAAACCTAGGACAAGTCGAAATCCGCTAAGACGTTCCAATTTCCATGCGGCTTCATCTTTCACAGCGAGTTCAGGTCTCGAGAGCGTTCCTCCACAAATGCATTCAATTTCTGTTCTCCGTTTTCTACAGTCAATTGCATGAAAAATACGCATCTGACATCCATTGAATATAATGCGAATTTCCTGTTCTAAAACACCCAGTTAACTTAAAAGCATTCACATTCTGTTTGAAATACCAATGAAGATAAAATAAACTCTTTTATTTATTAACACTGGTGATGGCAAGAGTTCTTTCTTCTCATCCCTTCCTCCTTTTCTCCTCTTCTCTCTTCTTCTTCCACTTTTTTTGTTGAAGCCATTTTTATCAATGAAAAACCATTTCCAACTTCGCTCTCTTTGGACGATCCTCCCATTCATTCCATATTTTAAGAGATTTTTTTCCCTTCCATCGAAAGCAAATTAGATAAATAAAAGCGACGATTAAAAAAAAAAAAAAGCAAGAAAGAAACACGTGATTATTTAAACGGAAGAGAAGAAGAGGGGGTGATTAAAGTAAAATTAAAAAAATAAAAAAGGTCAGCTGTTAATAACTCGAAACCGGTTGTATCTTTTAAAGAAAAACAGGCAGAGTATAAATTATAAAGTTGGCTTTTTTCCCCTCACTCTTCTATCCCTCTTTACTTTTCTCTTTTCATATTGGCCCAATTCCCAATTGGACTTGAAAAGAGAGGGAAAAAAACATTTATTAAGAGAAGGACAGATAGAAAGAGAGCCGATTAAGCGAGAGGCAAAAGTAAAGATCAGAATAGACGCGAATGGAAGTGCTAGTACAGCAGATAGATATCGTTAATTAGCCCGATAGAAATCTCGAAATCCAGAGATCAAAAGAAGACCTACCAATATGGCGCCTATGGACAAAGAAGATAAAACAAAAACAAAAAACAGAAGAAAACTCACGAACCCTCTTCCATCTTCGAATTCCTCCTTTTCCCTCCCCTTCTGTTGTATAGCAGCGGTCGTTTAGTGAATTTATAGGGGGCCTTGAGTGCCGGTGTCAACTGCCAAGACGATCGACTCAAGAGATGACAGTTTCATTAAGAGAACAACTTCATCAGCCAAATGGCCAATCTTCAGAACACAAACCCATTCCCCCTCAACACCCCACCTATCTCATCTTCACCCCACCATCCAATATTCTTTCCGGGAATAGATTTGGAATAAATAAATCTAACCGACACCCCCTTTTTCCTTCCCTCTATGCGAGCAACTCCAAAATATTAATAATAATTGGCGATCACTCGGATGAGCACAGATACACCAGATGGCTATTAACAGCCACACACACTCACACACACACTATACACACACTAGCATGGGGTAAAAAAGGAGCAAAATAAACCCAACTGTGAGAAAATGGAACAAAGATAAAATAAATCTCAACATGAAAGACGACACTAGGCATAAATCACGTCATCTAATTAAGCCAATACAAAGTTCTAAAGAAGCTTCGGGAACCATAAGGAGAGAAAAAAATTCCCCCAAAAATTTCTCTGGTAATGAGGAGGCTTCGCATAAAAAAAAAATGGGAAAATCCCACCACCAAGCCCTATCCTACAAAGAAAAAAAAATAATAAAAGAACTAAATTCAACTTTTAATTAAACGTCCCTGCTACAATTAACGAATCGAGAACCAAACCACGGACCAACTCACATTCATCAAACGACGAACGCCTTTTGACATCGACCCTGCGCCTGGCAAGGCAGAATCTCAAAAAAAAAAAAGGATAAAACTTCCAATTGGAGCCCGTAATTAACGAGACTTCAATGTCACCATCAAAATGTCAACTCTGCAGTAATGTCGCACCCAATACGCATGATGTAAGCCTCTAATTAAACAACAACGAACAGCGGGCCAATTTCAAGATACACAAAATCCTCCCGGCACCATCTAAAAAACACGTTAATGCTACTACGCTTTTTACTTAGATATACACCCAAGTCCATTTGATCGCTTACTCGAGCTCGAACCGTCGACAAGAGATGCCTTTATAAGCTGGAAGCGACGTATCAACTGCCAATCTTAGAAGAACAGCAACAACTTTTAACTCTTCGTTTAATCGCGTCGAAATCGTTTTTCTTCACCTTTACCTTTGAAAACGATAAATGTTTATATCGTTTCGAGTGTTCGAGATAAACACTTCAATTCCGTGCTAACTGGACTGTGATTGTAAACTGAGCGCAAGAGAGAGAAATAATTTTTACAAGTTCTTTAATTGGGTGTTATTAAAGTAGCCTTCTCAATTATCTTAACCGACCTTCATGAGCTGTTGTGAATTAGCATTCATCAGAAACCCCTATTGCAGGCTGATTAAATAACTAACCAACTAATTATAAAAAGATGACCCATGTTGATTACTATGTTTAATTATCCTTCTCGATTCTTTAACAAGCTAACAGGGGCCTGCGTGGGCTTTTCACTAGACTTTACCATAAGCTTTAAAAATCCATCACTACACTCGCCCCAAAGCGGTTCATCATTTTAACAGAAAACTACTATCATGCAGGCTAGAAAATGACTTTCCATGAGATGCAACTTTACCTTCCCACTAAAAACACCGGTACACTTGTGAAGATCCTAATTATTTTGTTTTTCCATATAAGGTGAGTGTCTTTTCACTAACAATGATGCTCAAATCAACGTCACGACTGATGGCATGAATCACGTCGCTGAAAACTGCCTTCTGGGCAAGAGTTTTTTTGGCAAATGCTATTTTTCTCTAAAACGAAAACAAACGTAGCCCTTTCAAGTGAAGTGGTTTCACTCTGAAACCACCATCGAGTTTGTATTTGGTTTGCTTACACAGTGGTTCTAGCATGAAACCACCTCGTTTATTGTTAAAACTACTGCCATCTTGAAGTCAGTATCTTGAAACAACATGTACCAAAAGAATTACTAATGGTTCATTCAAAACAATGTCCATTCATGAAAACTGAAAGACGCTGTGCTCAGAGTAACACGACAGAAAACCACCTAGAACAAGATGGTATTTGTGTATTTGCAATGTAAAATATGTCTAACGCCTTCAATAAATTGTTTCATGCCCTACAACTCATGCATAGTGGTTTCACTGTTTAAAAAACACATTTTTTCATTGTTTAAAAATACATCATTTCATTGTTTTTAATTTTGTCCAAGTATTCAGTTGTTAAATAGGTATAGTAATAAAGAGCATTTACCAAACTATTTGTATTTTGTCTTGTTTTAATACGTGCATGAAAGGGTTAAGACACCCATAATAATTTTAATTTAAAGTTCTGGAGAGGCCGTGGCCTAGTGGGCTTTCAATGAAACACAACTTCTGTGAAGTTAAGCAACATCAGGCACGGCTAATCACGATCTTCATCCCCACCCCCCGGTTGCTGTGACCATCATACAGTAGTCGTTAATCCAGATCCATCCAGGTACCCAACTCGTCGGCCTCAGGCCGTATAGGCTCTGGATGGACGTATTGGGTTACAATAAATAAAAATAAAAAGAAAAATAAAAAAGAAAAATGCTTCCAGATAACGAGAAAAGCTTAAAGTTTCCTTAAGCCAATTTAACTCAGTTATCCATCCAAATGTTCTTGGAACGCGCGTTCGAAGTATTCATTCATGTCTATACTGGTCACACAGTATAACGTGATCAAACGGATGTGAATTTCAAGTTTCGTGCACACGTTGGGCCAAACTTTCCTGTTTTCCACAGAAAGCCACCCAAATGTGGGATTTCCAGTTTCGTGCACACTTTTGGCCAAATTTTCCTGTTTTCCACCGAAAACCAATACTTAGAGCTAAAAATTTGGAGTCTTATTAAATTTATCCCCAGACATACCACACCCAACGAAAAGCCCAGCCAAGTGGGGGATACCACGATGTGAATCTCGCTGTAGTCCTTTCCACTTGCGGAGCTTGCAGGGCGAGTTCAGGCGGAGATGACTCCTCCCGGAGTGAAGTGAATTTAGGGAAATTTAAGCTCGGTTCCCACTCAGTTCCACTTGTGCCTCCTATGACGTGAGAGATCGTCAGTCTAATTGATGCTTAACAAATGACGAGTCTTCAACGATATACATTAACCGAGACTTACCCAAAGTTCTGAGACACCCCTTTAGAAGTGGAAAGTTCGAGTGATAACGGCAGTGAAGCGAGCTAGAATTTCCATAAGTTATGCTTCACAACATCAATCAAATTTATCATAAAAATGGGTCGAACAAATAACTCTGTGACTTTGTACGTGGCTCGTGAGATTTCGGGCCTGTTAAACCTACCCAAGTCCACCGTGGGTAATGTCGCTGTACAGTGGAAGCGTGAAGGTGCTAGAAATGTAACACAGCACAGAGGTAGATCTCATATTCAATGACGGAGATCAGTGTTCTGAGGAGGACTATACGAGATATCGGTTCGAATACACCACTGCCAGAAACACTATGGAATTTGGACAATCATCAGGAACATTATTAGCACTAGGTAGGAGTTGAAAGAGATGAACTACTATGGGATTGCTGCTGCCCAAAAGCTTAAAACCACGATGATCAATACTCAACACATGCATTAGATTAAAATGATGCAAAGAAAAGTTTTGTGAAATGAATCTCGCTACACATTCTGGCAGTCTGATGGTCAACCATGGGTATTGAAGTATGTCCGCCGAACGCTACATGCCTGAGAGTGTTGTGCCAACTATTAAATTTGGTGATGGTAGCGATATAGGAGTGACCTGGCCCTTCCTGGAAGTGAATGTCCGAGTGATTTCTTGCCTAAGGGGTTCCTATAGAAATTAGCTAGGTCTAAGAGTTCCACCATAGAAATTGATTCCAAAAAGGACTATGTGAATCAAAAAGGTTGAGAACCGCTGCTCCAGACAATCTGCGCTGCCTACGACTTGGGAACATTTTAGCAAGGATCCATTTGTTTATCCATTTGTTGGGGAAAGACTTCCTATATAGGCTGTGATAGTCATAAAAAGTGGCCCGAGGCCTTAATAAACTTGTGTAATTTCGCTTAAATTTTTAGTTTCACAAGGTAACCTATCTTAAGAACAAAATTGAGCTCAATCGACGAAGCTAGCTCAATAACACTCAAATCAGAAGAATTCGTGAATTTATGGTTCGAAACGATCTAGAGGTAATTTACACAACCTTACCTCCTAGGACCATTACGTCAGTGCGGTTTTATAGATAGCTCTTTAAAATAATGTCATATTACATCACTGTTTTACTGTCACGATTACAAGAGGGTAATTTCGTCATCGAATTACGTACTTCAGATGTTCGTAGTACTAAATTAGATAACTCCTAATCCCTATGACGTACATCATGTAACCAAACGTGAGAGATCACTTTCCAAACCTTCAACCCCCACAATAACATTTAACGATCTACTATTTAAGAAAAAAGTGGAGTAATGTTGAAGTTGAGAAAGAGGAGGAGGAGGAGGAGGAGGAGGAAGATTAAACGCAAAGATGGCAGGGTGGCGGCGGTGGGGTGTTCTGACGTTCTTGGAGCGGCGCGAGGTGTCGTTGTGCAACGGGGTCTGTGATCGATGTTTCCTCTTTTCCATGACGACAGACGGTCTTTAATCTGACGGCAGGGAGAAAAAAAAGAAGGAAGGGAAAGGAAAGAAAAAGAAAAAAAAAAGTTTGCCTGGTTCATTTAAATTTTTTCCCTCTTCTCTCTCTTTCTAACATTTATGGCGGATGAGCGAAGAGGAGAGAGGCGGAGGAATGTCGTCGCCATGGCAACTCAGCGAGTCCTCTTTCTGCCAATGCATCGTAATGGGAACAGGAAGCTGTTTACATAAAAAGCCGTTTTATATCCTCCTCCTCCTACTCCGTCAGAACAAGTCCACCCCCCCCCCCAAAGTCAGTGGAAAAATTAAAAAGGATTTTTAAAAATGGCCGAAGAAAGAGTCCTTAATTAAAAATCCCAATAATAAATACACAAATAAACAAGTGAAGAGAGACGCAAACCCACAAAGTGATCAATATCATGTAAATCAACAAACATAAAAGGTGACAAACGATCAGACGTAAACCATTATGTGAAAATGAAAGTTTTCCTTTTTAATATTATTATTATTATTATTATTATTATTATTATTATTATTATTATTATTATAGGACAATTGAAGAATAATCAAGAGCGATCGTAGTTTCTATTTTAGGCTCGCCAATGAACTTTAAACGTAATTCTACAAACAAAACGGGAGAAGGAGACTGCGAACACCAGACGCAGAGTCACCAGGAAAAAATTAAAAACAACTCCCACAAGTCCAAAAAAAAGCTTCATTTCGTAGCACAATCAAAAATAACAAACCAGTAAACACAAAGCGCCACAAACATACAAAAGAAAACCATACCCATCAAAAATAGCCTAACAGAAACCTATATAGCCACCGGTTTATATTAAAAACGAAGCGAAGTACTAAAAAGGTACATTTCTTCGAATTACACAAAATAATTACAAAGAATAAAGCCTTCGGCAATGGGGTTCAGGCTCTGAAAAGTTTAAAACACATTAACACATTTGTCCGAATAAGGCACTATCCGAACTGGATGAATGACGTTTTCTCTCGCTGGTGACAGATTTTAACAAGTCTGAGAAACAGTATCCGGTTTGGAATATGGCTTTAAATGATAGGAACCCAATAAATTAGCAGCCTGTGTCCCCTAAAATACAGAGAGGTTTCTGAGGCCTTTTTCCCAAGGGGGTTTTGTATACATAAATGGCCCTACAGAAGATCCAGCAACTCAAACATGCCACCGCATTCTTGCACGCGCATCTACCGACCAACAAAACGATAAAACGCTTGTTTACGTTCGTTCCGCCACGTCCCCTCATTTCCTTCGCCAAGATCGAAAAAGAAGATTGCAAATGTTCCACCCCGGGCAAATTGAATAATCAAACCACTCCCGGGGGAAGAGGAGAAGAAAAAAAAAAGAAAGAAAGCTAGAGAAGCGGAGTCTTTAAAGGACCCCCGCGCTCTCGCCTCACATCGATTCCCTTCTTCGCCATGTCGAGGGAATCCACTTCTCAACAAATCGCCATACTGGCTAGCAAACCTAGAAATAGCGGTTAAGTATATAACATTATTAGTAATGTACCACTCTTCTATTTTCTAATACAATAACGGTTAATATAGTCACTATCCCAAAGCTAAACACACTCCCTAACTGATATGCCGTATTCTTTTAAACCTTTTGCATTTGTTTTCACATGTTGTACAGTCACGTAACAAATTCCAAACGTCCAGTTCAAATTGTAAACAACAACGTTAGATGCCATGACCGATAATTTTCTGCAGAGACTATTCTATGCATGAGGAAAAATCAGAATTTTCCGACAGGGGCGCTACAAATAATTCATGGTGAATCTAGCGGTGATCACAAAAACTATATTACTGAACCGTAACTACCTTACGGTGCGAGGTGTCTCGCTTACCAAGTCGATCGAAGGAACTGGCTGCCTTATTTGTGGATGGGGGAGTCTGAATAATATTGCACCACAACCCTGACTTACGCTTTCGCTGACGTAATACGAGAAACAGGCAGCTTCGAAAATGGCAGGCGGCTGGAAAACTCAAGAAATGCTGGAAACCCAATTCTCCACTTTAGGATCGGTTTAGAAGAAGTGCGGTCACCCATCCGGTTATTACACGCTACAGGTGGGAACTCAACAGAAATCCTTCGACAGATATCCGGGATGTACGCTGAAGGCTCAGGTTTACAATCGTACGTGATGCAGACTGGTCTGAAAGAGGAAATACAGCTGTGACGCCGAAAAGCCGTTACATTAGCACAACTGATGAAATAGCCCTGAAGAAGTGGTAGGGATGTGGCTTCAAGGACAGACAAAGCCTTCACAGACGGAATCAGATGCTCGCAGAGATTTCAGAGTTTCTGGATATCAGGAATCGTTTACTGTGTTTTTGCGGGGGAGAAAATCGATTAACAGTTGCTTTATATTTCTGCTTCCATTGACTACTTTATATTTTTTTCTGGATGATAATTAAAGCATCACGTTTCATCTCAAACAAAGAATCTGCCAAAAAAACGGAGAAACTTTTCCAAGAAAAGACCCATGTAAAAGCCTTTTTGCAGATTTCCAATTGCCTGGTAAACCCTGTGCGCAAATCTTCCGATACTACAGACAATCCCGATTACCTAATTGTATACACATTACAAACACCGATTCAAACTTAATAAACATTAATCAAATCGAAGATGCTTTCAAAATTCTTTACTCAGCGAAAACCCAACACTTAAGAGTTCCCTTTCTTTCACGTAGAAATTGATAACGAGAAGTGTTTTCTTATCAAAATGGTTAAATTAAGCATGAGAGAAAAATATCAAAAATCTTAAAAACAATTTTGTATTATATAAAGTAAACAAGTCACGAAATTGTGGATGCAAAATCAATAAAAATAATGAAAACACTTTTCCGCATAGAACTTCTACTATTTGGAAAAGTGTTTCGTTATTTTTATTTTTATTTTTGACAGTTGGCAAGACTGTATTAAAATGCAAGAAACATTGGATTCAATTCTCTCCTGGTCTAAATCGAACGGATTAAGTCTTAACTCTAGCAAATCACACGTAGTTTCCTTCTCCAGGAGTTAAATCAAATTTTATTTTTGACTACAAGATTGATTATGTTATTACTGGGAAAAAGAACGAAGTTAAAGATTTAGGCATTTTCTTTAATTATAACTTATCCATTACCCCGCATATTGATAACGTCATAAGAGATGTCTCCCGTAGAATTGGCCTCATGAAAAGGCTTACCGCAGTTTTCAAAAATCCATTAACTATCATAAAGTTATTTATTTCTATTGTAGTTCCTAAAGTCACATATGGCGTGTTAATTTCGTTTACTCATCAAAACTCAAAACTTTTTACTCCTACAAAAGAAATTTTTTGTATTTTTAAGTTTTCTCTCAAAAAAATGTAACAAGCATGATTTCAATATGGAATTTATAAATGTGTTTACTCTTTCCAATATCATTGGTAATATTTTTCTTAATGTCCTTAAGAGGATTGTTTCTGGAGCTGTTTGGATGCCCGAGGTTCTGTCATCTATCGAGCTGTCAGTTCCTAGAAAAAGTCGTCATAAGTATCTTACTTTAATAGCTCCTAGTACGAGGACAAATATTGATGAGATTACTCCTTCTTATAAACTTGTTATTTTGTATAATAGAATCCTTTCTCATAAAGACGTAGACATTTTTAATGACCCAACCAACTCTATTTTTAAGATTTTAAATATCTGATTTTGAGTTATTTGTTCCGAAATGTAATCTTTTTCTTTTGATTTTCCTCCCCGCTTGGGTTTTATCACATGTAGGGGCAGTTTGCATTTGCTTGTATATTCTGATCTGAATAAATTAAATTAATTTCGCATTACTTTCCTAGGAATCGTCAGTAGGAAGTTTAGAACTCAAATCTCCATACTCCATTGTTATTGGTCTGCTTTGCTTCTAATTGAGACATCCCACATCATCCGATCACTCTTCTCCTCCTCCTCCTCCGCAACTCCATATCATTACTTTGCATGTTTAACAATCAATATGCTTTACAAAAAAAAAAAATCTACGGGGAAAATATTTTGCTCTCGTTTTATTACTGACAGAAACAATGCTTAACATGGGAGACGATGACCGCTGCCATCCCTCCTTGACGACTGCCTCTCTTTTAACATCAGTACGTTATAAAAATTTTAAAAAAATCCAATTCAACGAACACGGGAGAGAAAGAACGAGAGGGAGAATGAGTAATGAAAGATTCCTTATTAAGGAAAATAAAAATATAAAAAAGCTAGGAAGACCACTGACAAGAGGGGTTAAATCAAACTATGTTTATGTCACGCTTGTGAAATAGACGTTCAAAAAAAAAGAAGAAAAGAACGATAGAGAGAAAGAGAGAGAGAGAGAGAGTGAGTTAGACCTTACGCTTGACTGACGTCCGTCCGGGGTCTCAGATGTAAACAAACGAGTGGGACCAATGTAAACAAACCCCTGCTACCCCTCCTTCCTTACTCCTCCCTTAACCTCCTTCCCTCCATCAACATCATCATCTTTTTTCCTCTCTCTCTCTCGTCCCATAAAAACAGAAGCCGAATTATCTCTCCCTTTTCAATGGGTTGAAGAAGAGTTCGGGAAAATAACACAAACCAAGCGCCACAAGTTACCCACTAATAACACAACATCGAATCGAAGGACGACTAACTTAAATTTGGTGATTAAAACCGATAGAGGCTATAACTAGTGAAAGAAATGAAAAGTTATTTCTCTCTGCGTTGCTTATAAAAAAGGATAGAGAAAGAATTTGCAAATGTGTGAGATGAGTGACTTTGAAATTAAAAGCACCTCCTGCTAATAATAGACGATAATATATATCACTAATTTCACAGTAGCTCTAAATTGTCAGTAAAATTCTTCTCTTGGGGGAACCTACTTCGTCTATTTATTTGTCCAAGTCTGTTTCTTGCACAACTGTGTAAACGTCTTTTGTAGAACGGCCTTCCTAGTGGTAACGTTACGAAGTGCAGAGTGCTGAAAATCTTAGTGAAACAAAAACCAATGCCTCCGAATATGGCGTTAGTAATTCGTTGTTTGCTTTGGATTTTCATGACCAAGCAAACGGACATTAACGCAACCAATGCTAAGCGTCGCTTATACGGGCGTAGAGTTCGACGAAAATGAACCCTTGGACAATGGCTATGTGACGCGAGGAAACACTACGCTGTCAGGCAGCATAATGGTTTGGGACTGCTTCACATGATTCAGGCTCCCTATAGTTCTCGTGAAGAGAGCTACATGAAAACGGAGGCTTAGATAATTCTTACTTTATGGACAACAAATGTGAAGACCCATTCTTGTTTCAACTCGAACGTGCGCTCGTTCAGAAAGCACAGGCTACACAGAGCTGATTCGTTGACATGAGTGTTGAGGAATTGGACTGGTTTGTTCAGAATCCGGATCTCATAGAACGCTTGTGTGATGAACTGGAACGTCGGCTGCGAGCTAGGCCTCGCCGCTCCACAACGGTGAACGGCGACAGATTGACCTTTTGGAAGAGTGGCAGTTGCTATCGTAGCGAATGATGAACCCACGCCTTATTAATTAATTTCTTCTTTGCGAAGGTATTAGGAAGCCTTTGATCATACTGTGTACGGTGTTTGTTGAAAATGGGTTCTTTTTTAATGTTAAAACTGAGATCAACATCGCTCGATATATCATGACTGGAAAATTAATTTCAAAGTTACACTACAGGCGGAGACGATCTCTAATTTAATTTTTAAGTGCCTTTTTATGTACACTTAAAAACGTGGCATCTAGCAAAGGACTCCATTAACAACTGCTAAAAATACAGTGAAGGTCTTAAAACTTTTACGTTAAAACCGATTGCGTTGGACATTTTAAAATATTTTCCCCTTCATACCGTCGCCTGTAGAAAAAAAGAACGAGCCGTTTTATTATATTATTATCGATTAAAATTTTTCTAACAAAAAGTTTCAAGATTATTTTCTGCTAATATTGATAGCACTTCTTCATTGTTTCAAGCAAGACCATAATACACCCACGCTTCAACGCAAAAACTCATATAAATTATCAAATAACTCTTCAAATTCAAATTTAAAAAATAATCAAAAAACAAGTACTCCAAACCATCTGTTATGGACATGAACGCAAAGCTTTTCATCGTCCTATATGTTGACATTTGAATAAAGGTCAAACTAATTTCTAAATTTTGACAACCAACCTGTCATCGCATACAAAAATTCAAATTCGAGAAATATGCCGACAAACAACACTAACGATGACGTCAAAACATACTTTTAAAGTGTACATTTGTTGCATTTGAATATTTATACAGAATATACATTATTTAGATTTAATACCTATAATATTTGTGTATTTTTAATAAATTTATATTTGTTATACATATTTGAGAAATTTTCATTTCAATAACTCCTTTTTCGGGTTAGTTTCTTCTGTCTCTGGTCGATTTTCTGCTCTTCAAGTAAATTAAGTACACCTTTATTTACTCAAATAATAATACACATGAGGAAAAAAACCCTAATAAATGCAAATCTTTAACAGAAGAGGATTCCTTCTGAACACTCGTAGAAGCCATTAGTCTTGAGAATCATTTTGGAATAGGGGAAAACGCCCGAATATTGCAGCGGATTAATTAAACCCTTACATCTTATTAGGGACGCCAGTTTAGTGAATGATAATGCCACAGCATATAACGCCAAAATTCACATCTGCTGGCTGCAGCTGTAGCATAATTCGAATCCCCTGGAAAACAACTTGAATGTACTTCTCTTCCGTCCACACTCCTCCAGTTGTAAGATTTTTTTTTTTTTTTTGCCATAGAAATGGTCGATTTTGGACCATAAGGAGGGCTCCAGCCGCGTTCACAATAAAAGCAGCTTTATGATACTCACTTAGGATTTGTATTTTTTGGTCAATATATTTATAATAAGAAAAGGAGGTCCAGAATAGCAATAGGTAGTGTTTTATTATAAGATCGACGCGTTTCGAGGAACTCTCATCGTCAGGAAACAGTGTCAACTCCTTCCCAGGTTATGTTACACGCTCTATATTCCGGAGAACACAACGTAACATCAGATTTAAACAAGAAAAGAAACCACAACTTCACTACGTTCACTTACACGGACCCTGAAATAACGAGAAATTTCGAACATATTCCGTGAACGCGGAATGAAGATTTCGAACATATTCCGTGAACCGCAAACAAGTGCAGGTACGCACTTAACCCCAAAACACCGGCTATCCACGAAACATATACACCACATGTGGGATATGCAAGTTGACTTGTCCTACGTGTGGGTGCTACTACGTGAGATGCAAAAAAGACCCTTTAAGGAAAGGTTTTCTGAACAAACACACAAGATCATGGACTAACGGTGACCATAAATCGGCGTTTGCTGATCATTTAATTTCCCAGGGATACAATTTTGGGCCGATCAATGAAATCATGTCCATACTAAAAGTGGTAAAGGATCCCAAGAAGATACTCTCGGACATATGAAACTCTAGCCATCAGACAATCCCTAAGGACGGACAAAGACAAAGTGCTAAATAACCAGACGAACCTCGGAAAAAACCCGTTATTAGACGTTGTCAACGACATCATCTACCCTGGCAAAGAACGCCGCTCCACGGCAAGAGTAAACACCAATAAGGACAATCGCCGAGGAAGACAGTTCTCAATGGAAACACAAACAGAGTCAAAACCGCACGTCCACAACTCGGTTTGTGTTTCCATTGATGTTGTTATCCACAGTTAAGGTAACCATTTTCTTGATTTCTTAAGATAGTTTTCATTTCCCCGGCTTAGCCACATGGATATTTTCCTCACTGTTTCTAGATCCGGCGAACCTGGACGTGTGCCCCAGTTTCCTGTTCACTTCAGTCATTGTAAAAAATTTTATTTCCCCTCGAGTCTACGACGTATGTTTCAAAGTGTACTATTTAATGTAATCAATTGCCAAATAACTAACATTATAATTAATTATTGTTAACTTGCCATCAACAATGTTCTTCTTCACAATGGTTATTATATTTTATTCTATTTTTTATATGTATAAATTTTTTTCACTCCTTCCTATCATAGTTTACTGTATTCCTTTGAAACAATAATGCCTAAGGGTTTTTGCCCCACGGCCATTATTCGGACATTCGATGTAGGATCCGATATTCCTCATCATTTGCCCCAATCTCGATGTAGAAGCGGCGATGCTGGTCATTTGCACGCCCCCCCCCCCCCTTTTTCCTTTTTTCTTATTTGATTAATTATACATTCGTATTCAATTTGTGTAACAAATTTGATTTTGCCTTCAACTTTTATTAGCCTGCCAATCGGCGCAGATTTGCTTCACGCTGATTGATAGGCTTTATCCACATAACCACTGCCTCTCTTGTAGTTGGTCTGTTTCCTGACGATGAGAGTTCCTCGAAACGCGGCGACCTTATAATAAAACACTACCTATTGCTATCCTGTCGTCCTGGGCCTCCTTTTCTTATTCGTTTTACGGCAATATAGACCAAAGATGCAACCTATTGATATATTTATGATTAACAAAGTATCAATTCTCGTGTAGTATTTGATAAGAGTAAAGTAATAAATGCAATAAATGCCATACGAGGAAGAGTCAAGCTAAAGTTAGAAAATGCGTATAAAATGTGACCATTAATAATGCACTACTAATGTATAGCGCTCTCTCTACTAAGTGTTTATGATTCTGACCTACACTTTCGCTGACGTAATAATGAGAATCCGTGATCTTCGAAAATGGCGGGTCAACTGGAAACTTACTCCAAGGGAGAAGTGCGATTAGTCATCCATTCTTACACGCTAACGGTGAGAACCCAACAAAAATCCATATCTGGGGATACATAACATTGCCAAAACTTTTAAAGTTTACAATACGCACACAGCAATGTTGATCAATTAGAATGTATAGGAAAAAGTATCAAAAATAAGTTCTATTACTTTTTAAATAAAATACATAAATACGTCGCTTTTTCAGTGTAACAATTCTATGGAATCACAAGTGAAAACGCTTGAAAATGTTCTATTCCCTGTCTAAAAATAGGACTTCAAAATAGATTTTATCATCTGTATTAGTATTTTACATAAATCAAATAAAGTTCTTTACTACATCAAAATGCCAGGCGGTTCACTTCTGACGGAGCTAAAAATTAGAAAAATCATCAAGTATCATGCTCAAGGATGGACTAGAAGAGCATTTGCTGAATAGATCGGAAGGTCTCAAAAAGCAGAACACAATGTTTTTTCAAAAGGTGACAATTATGGCACTGCAAAAAGGAAACCTAAAGCTAAGATGTTCAGCACCAGAGACCAAAGCAATGTGTTTCATACACTGAAGAGCCAAAACATTATGACCACCTACTCAATAACGCGTTGCGCCACCTTTGGCCTGCAAAACAGCTACAACTCGCCTTGGCATGGATGCAACAAATTCTTAGTAGATGACTGGAGATAGGTTGTACCAAATGTCTAAGCAGCGGTCATGCAAATTCAAGATATTCCGACATGGTGATGTTTGAGCTCAGATACAAGGACAGATCGTGAACAACCTATCAGACGTGCAGTTTCGGAGATACTCGTTCCGAGGCTTCGGGCCATTATAATATGCCCGCTATCAAATTCGCTTAGATCAGCAGTCTTTCCCATCACTCCCAAAATTAAGTGCAAGACTGATTCCTTACCTTCTCCAGCAGCAGTTAAATACCATTCCCACTTAATTACGTGCCCTCAACGTGATCCAGACGAGTTCATTCACCAATGTGGTGATGATCATAATGTTTTGGCTCTTCAGTGAATGCCAATTAAAGAGCCTACATTGCAGCTGACCTTCCAATAGAAACTGCCTGGAGAAGTCTTCCTGATAATACCGACATCAAATATCGCAAAGCTTTGAGAAAACCACGACTCATCGACATGCATTATTCAACATCAACCATTCAAAGATCAACATTGGTGAATTTACATATGATATTTTATTTATTTGTTTTATTTAATTGTTAATCTTTGTACAGGTGATTCAAATCGTGTGTAAAACAATTTAAGGGGGTATTATAGAGGTCAAGGTAAACATAAAAAGTCCTATGACCATGGGTCCGAATTTGAACGATAACTGAGATATGAACAGAAATAAATATGCCGCCACCAAGATCAACAAGTTAATAACTCAGGTTGTGTAAAGCCTAGATTAATGAAATTTGGAGGAATAACAGGGTACATAAAACTGTGTATACCGTTAAAATTTGATCTAATTCCAACAAGATGTTTCCGAGTTACTCATTCAACATCATAACACGTGTTCAGTTGTGAGTACTAACCAGCACTTGTTACAATTTTGACTGCGTAACTCGGAAACTTCTCGTTGGAATTCGATCAAATTTTAACGGTATACATAGACTTATGTACCCTGTTATTGCTCCAAATTTCATTAATCTAGGCTTTACAGAATCTGAGTTATTAACTTGTTGATCTTGGTGGCGGCATATTTATTTCTGTTCATATCTCAGTTATCGTTCAAATTCGGACCCATGGTCATAGGACTTTTTTTGTTTACCTTGACCTCTAAAATACCCCCTTAAATTGTTCTACACACGATTTGAATCACCTGTACAAAGATTAACAATTAAATAAAACAAATAAATAAAATATCATATGTAAATTCACCAATGTTGATCTTTGAATGGTTGATGTTGAATAATGTTTATAGTTTTAGAAAAATGGTGAAGTAGGTACAGTCGGGTGCAAAAAGGTTTAGACTTAAGTCATAGTTGAGCACGTGAATAGCACATCCTAAGCGTAAACCTGCTACCCTATTTTCATGCAGAAGAGATAGGTCCAGTTTAAACTGCCTTGACTCTCAGTAAAACTGCCTGCTTTTGCAACCGATCAACATCCGGTAAGCTCAGTTCCTAGGGATCTGGTACAAACCTTTTTGCACCCGACTGTACATGTCTTGAAGAAGTTGTTGATGTTGATGGCTTTAGTAGTAAAAACGCTGATGATGTGTTATAGTTGAAACTGATGCTGCTATAAGAACTTGTGGATGTGATGACTGATGGCTGGCGACTGGAAGACTGTTGTGGCAGTTGGATTGAAGTAGGAGAGCAAAAAGAATAGTTGAATGGAAGAAAGTTATGGTTGAAAATTTGAAATTGAATTTAAAATAGAATGGATTATAATAAAAATATATTTAAATTGAAAACAATAAAATATATTAAAAACAATTGGATATTAACAATAAAATATTTAAATTGAAAACAATGGTTAAATTATTTTCTTTTATTGTTGAAAATGTATTGTTGGGAATCAGTATTGTTTTTTCCGAAAAAAAGATGAGAACGCTGTTTCTCGAAAACATTATTGTATTTAATTGCAAAATTCAAAATTGTACATTATTCAACATCAACATTCAAAGATCAACATTGGTAAGCTTAAATTTGTCATTTTATTTCTTTTAGTTAATTATTAAGAAGGAGTATAAAATCATTCAAACCATTCAAATTAATGGACATTATACAGGGTGAGGCATTTATCTGCGAGATAACTGAATATCTCGGAAACTAAGCATTCAATTTTCATAAAAGTTTCATAAAAGCATTCAATTTTAAGCAATCTTAAAAATAGGGGTTCATATTTAAGATTTCAAAGTTACCCCCTCTCACAAGGGTGGGGGGGGGGGTAATTTTTTAACTAATGAATTTCCCCCGAAGTCAGAATTTCAAAAATCCAATATATTTCAATACATATATGCATAGACTCTGTCTCCATAGGACTGCTGCCCCCAAAAGTTTACTTGTGCACTAAAAAATTTTGAATTTTTGAAATTCTGACTTCGGATTCTTAAAGACCATCAAAAAATAGAATAGGAATGTCTGCAGACCCATTCTCTATCTCTTTGTCTTTATCCATAAAAGTGGGTTCAAAACTTTAAAACTTCCACACTTTCAGGGCCTCTATCTCCTAAACGGTTGGACCAAGAATAAAACATTTCTCGAATATTGTGTACAATCTGAATATACCATTAAAAATAGGGGTTCCTATTTAAGATTTCAAAGTTACCCCCCCCAAGGGAGGGGGGTAAGTTTTTAACTAATGAATTTCCCCGCGAAATAATTCACTTTTGATTTTGGACATTTTTTCGTACAATGCTTAGTTTCCGAGATATTCAGTTGTCTCAAGATAAATGCCTCACCCTGTATAATATTACTCCATTACTTAGAGTATATAATCAGATTTAGTGTTTGTAGATGGAAAGTTGGATTCCAGAAAGTATCAGACAATGCTTTATGATTTTCTGAAACCATATAGTATGTTGACTGGTGGCCCAACGTGGAACTTCCAACAAGACAACCCAAGCTGCCAAGTTTCAAAAGCGACGAAAACGAATGGTTTGTTAAAGAAAAAAAATCGAAATTATTGATTGACTCTCATTAAGCCCAGACATGAATTCCATAAAAAATTTATAGGGAATCATGGTACAAAAAATTAGGCCGAAAAAAAAAATAATTAGAACCACATACATGAATAAAAACTCTTTATTCTGGAAGTATGGGATGACATACAACTTTCAATTCTTCAAAAGTTAATTAGATCGATGCCTTACAGTGTGTTTCAGTTGGTTTCAGCAAAAGATGGCTCAATTAAATATTGAATTATATTTGGTTTAAAGTTTAATTTGTGATTCCGTAGAATTGTGAGAGTTAATTAATAGAATTTTTGTGTTTCTTGAACAGTAAATTAAAAATATTATTTTTTGCTTATCTGAATAAACATCTTGACGATTTAAAAACCTACATACACCATAAGCATCTTTATATGTGGCCAATTAAAAACATTATCTAGAAATATGCCTTGATTCCATAGCAATGTTACACACTGTACGACAAAGGCTGCATGTGTAAGACTCTGTTTACAACTGGATTGAAATATTTAAAAAAGGCCTTGCTTCGTGCAAGCTGCAGATTGATCTGAAAGAGAAAAGACAGCCGTGACGCCGGAAACATTGAAGCCATGGACAATCCGATTTGAAAAATTAGTCGTATCGCAACTGATGAAACAGCGTCTATCGGCTACGGTTCTGTGTTACGGTATCAAATCATTCAAGAAACCGGTGCACGAGTAGTTACGAGGACAAGACAAAAACTTTTATTTTGCTGGTATCCAGGCACTTCCAAGCGGATGAAACAAGTGCATTGAAAGGAGAAATGACATTATCGTTTGTTAACGTCCATTCCATTTTATAACTTCACCGTTTATAACTTTCTTGTTTAACAAGAAAGGAAGAAAAGAAACCACTATTCCACATAAATTATTTATGTAGAATAGTGGTTTCTTTTCTTCTTTTTTTTTTATTAGATCATGTTTTATATGACATTTAATGCTTACTTTTAAGTCCTCTGTCACTTATCCAAAGGGGTGATAGAGGACTTATTTGTTAACACATATTTCAAATAAATATGTCAAAACTGAAAAATGAATTAAATCTCTATCTCGAATCGGAAACGAAATACATGGCGAGTTATTCATCTCCAACTCGAATTTTACTCTTCGTTATAGAAATAAAACTGACTGACTTTTGAATGGATGGCTCGATCTTGACTATTTACATCACACTCTTTTCCAGTCTATCTCCGCACTTTCGAGTTACTTAGAACACAGATGGGTGGATGTGTAGTCAAACCGCAACATCTAGAGCCCTGCGTGGAATCATCGATGAAAAAAAAAATGGGAGTTACGAGGGATGATCAAAAAGTAAGGTTACAAACCCTGATAGCACATACATTAGGTTATTTTTCGACACAGTCTTCATATCAGTTTAGGCACTTGTCGGTTCGTGGGATGAGTTTGAATATTCCTTCCTTGTAAAAATCTTGTCCTTGCGTGTTCAGCCACATTGTCGCGAAACGGTCAGGAATTGTTCGCGACAATGTGGCTGAGGAGGAAACGGCCGGGACTTCTCACCGAGGGCAACGCCCAGAAGACCACCATGCTGTTGAAGCAGTTTCACTGGGACATCATCGAACACCCTCCCTGCAATCCGGACCTCGCTCCAAGCGACTTTCACATCTTTCCTCACTTGAAGGAGCACCTAGGAGACCGAAGATTCGCTTCAGACGAGGAGGTGAAACAATTCGCGACAACGTGACTGAACAGGATTTTTCCCAGGAGGGAATATTCAAACTCATCCCACTAACCGACAAGCGCCTAATCCGATATGGAGACTATGTCGAAAAATAATCTAACGTATGTACTATCAGTTGGCTGTATCAGTTATTGTTGTATGAAATACGTTTCACGTTTCACTGCAGGCTTTGTACCTTAGTTTTTGATCACCCCTCGTACAAGGTGGGGCAAAAGCAATTTAAATAAATAATTAGACGATTAATAACTTGAAGTGAACACTTTAACTAAAAACTGAATAATAACTACGTAACAATTGTAAAAAAACATGGAAAAGCATTTCGTTTTCAAGTCACTCAGTCCATGACTTTGTTCGCACTGTTCGAGGGCGACCAGGAGGCTTCTTGTTGACAAGGAAGCACTAGACCTGAATTGTGTAACCCAATTTAATATTGTTTGGTGTGTCGGACTCTTTCTATTCCTTCCAATGTCAAAATGTCGTCGAAAGACACGCTGCGTTACAGTAGCGGAATCGTTCTCTTTGAAAAACGCTTCCACAGCAAGAACTCGATGTTCTTCCGACCAACACTGCATGAGGATTAAAGGCTTGAAACTGCTTTACTCGGCCATGTGTGTTTCATCGCGCTACCTACAAAGATGTTGGCGTCACGCCAAATTTAAATCGTTTAATTGTTTCTGCCCCACTCTGTACAAACTGTCAACCTAACATAAACTTGATGTATGATCCCTTGACTCAACCTGAAGAAGATCAATGCAATAATATTGTGGCTTTAATAGCTCAATCGTTTTGATGTTCAAAACAAATAAAATCAGTAAATAAATTATGTATTATTAATAAAATATAACCAAACTGAGAAACTGTGGATAATCGTAATACCAAAGAAGAAAACCAATGGCTTAATAAACTTGTGAACAAGAGGTTGGTTTTTCTTCTTTGGTATTAATAAAGTAGTTGGTTTCATGCGGCTTTTCAAGTGATAGTCCAAACCCCCTAGAGACAAATCTAGGCGGTGTCGGATAGTCACGATAAATCTTGTTGAGTCATGAAAATACAACACTTTTTTAATACGGTCCACTTTAATATAAACATCCATGCCCTCAGCGGGTTCGAGCCCGCGAGTCCTGGGGCGAGTTTTTGGACTTGAGATCGCGATTTAGTAAGCATCGCTCAAACGTCAAAATTGCGTAATATCAAAGCCTTCCAATGGCAATTGCTCTGATCTTACGCAATTTTGACGTATGAGCGATGCTTACTAAACCGCAATCTCAAGTCCAAAAACTCGACCCTGGTCTCCAGAGCGACAAGCCTGCGCTGGCGCATCACAGCTACCATGTTATTAAACTACCTGATCGATTATTTGATACAAAAACATATACTGGGTTCATGTCGTGCGCCACCCTGAAGAGTTCGGTGATATTTTTAGGGAAAAAGGATGACCTTCGGGGAAATCTAGGGAATCAATTTCTCTAGGGATGGCGCTGCAGTCAGACTTGGCAACGCTAACTCAAGATTTTACGGTTTAACTATTTACTAAACAATTAGGTAAAGTTTCTTAGAAAATATGAACTTTTTTACGGATTACCGCAATACTTTTAGGGTCTACTAAATAATGAAGTCTCCTTACCTGTTGCTGGAGCTATGCTGACTATCAGAAACGTCTGTATCATGCTCCTGTCGCGACCGTTTCACCTGCAAAATACGCATGGAACGTTTATCGTATTAAAATTTTATTCGCACTCAAACTACTTCTGTAATCACTTTAAACCAGTTATCAAGTATTTTGAAAGAATAATCGAGTTAAATAATGCACTTTTTAAATTCGCAAGCTAACTGTATTATTTCTGAATACATAAAAGCAAAAATAAATATTCACCCAAAAATTATAATATCATCGTTCAGTGAAGAAAATAGGCAATTCCCTCCCTCCTGGGCTTGAACCCGCGACTTTGTCATCCAAACTACCCCAAACATTCTATCCCACACCCTCGAAAGAGGTCCACCATCTTTAAATAGAGTTAAATGACTTTTTATTCCCTCTCCGTGTTTATATTAGGAAGAGGGTGGGGGGAGGGAAAAAAGTCCCGCGGGTTGTAAACATTTAAATTAACACTAATTCCTGTTACTGATGACGAGATTATTATGGAGGAGGAGGAGCATTAAAAAGGGATTTTGTTTTTCTAAATTCCTTATTGCAAACTCTTATAATTTTTTAAATCTTAATTTTAAACTGTGTCACATAAATCAAATCAAAAGTAAATAAAAGTGGACGTCGTTCTAAAAATAAGTATTGGAAGAAAATAAAAGTTCTAGGGGGAGAGAGGGCCTTGTGCAACTTCAACTCCAAAGATCATAAAGTGTAATCCATAAACCTATTATTTTTTTTTATTGGTTGAGCAGGAAATACTTATATAATATCCCGTAAAGATGCTATACATGTTTTTAAGATATTATTGAACCCAAAATTATATTTTAACATCGTCACTCTCAACTTCTCTCCCATGGTGTTTTTATTTCAATACAATAAACAACCTACAAGTGGATATTCCATTTAAAGGCTCGCTTCTCCTTTTCACCCCGTCTCCATCGACATAGGACTCGATTAAAAACTGAATTGACAAAAGCACTCAAAAAAGGAGTCGAATTGAAACCTATCTCGAAGGGGTTACGATCTTCTGGTAACCCATAAAATAAACTTCGATTCGGATGAAAATTTCTCATGCCCCAGGACAAGTTTCTAATAGTGTATTAGACAGGCTTAGAAAATATAGACATTTGTGCTAGTGTTCATTTAAATGAAATTTTCTATTAAGTGGGTAAGGTCAGCCACTTGACTTGAGCTGACAGTCGATGTCCCACAGTTGCAATTGCATATAATTCATTAACAGGGAAATATACCATGTAGTCATTCTATAAATATATTTCTAGTTTAAGCTCTTTTGACTGAGAGCATTCATTACAGTTACCGTCAAGATTCTCTGCCTAAAAGCTTATAGGACCTTTGCATTTTACAGAATAAATAAATAAATAAATAAATAAATAAACTAAAATCTTAATTAGGGATCGCAGAAAAATTAAGGAAACGAGCACAAACTTTGAACAACTCGAATAAAACACTGTTTAACCACACTTTCGTATTGATAATGGTGGTATGGCCATCGAAATGTACATCTGTGAAAGAGCGTTATTAAAGTTGTTTAAAGTTTATGGAATAATAAGGAAAACTAAATCTCGAAACCGTGGAAATTAACAAAGAGAATGCCGCTTTTTCTTGTGGAATAGTGTTTTCCTTAAATTTTTATGATTCACCTGTCCATACGTTCGAAACTACAATAATTACGATTTCGGCTAATGGTTTGGTTGGTTTAACTTTTGAGATTATTTGATGGATATCTAGCACTATACTTAATTTACTGAAAAATTACACACGACATACTTTCTTTTTTTTAAATTTTTTCCCAGTAGTCAGGTACAGGTAACCCTCCTACAACATGGTGTCCTACAACACTGTACTTCTATTATTTAATGTACCGTATATTTAACGCCATTTCCATTCTTTTAACCAATTCTAACATATTAAATGTTCTAAGAATTTATAAAAGGGGAATATACATTAAATAAACCTACAATAAAAACAGAATTCATTTTAAAATATACATATAACAGAAGTTCAGGATAAATACCACGATTAATTTTAAATAAAATAAGACACTTTAAATAGGTAAAATATTTTAAAAGTATTTGTGAAATAAGATTGTTATTAAACGAAACGTCAAGAAAGAATTTAAAATAGGTAAATTTAAGGTGAGAAAAAAATACAAAGAAATAAATTGAATTCAATATTCAAAGATCCATGGCAGATTACAAATTTAAAAGCCAAAAATAACTTAGCGTAAAACGACAAGAAATTGAAAAGTAGATTAGCTTTCGTTTATCAAGGTTATTAAAATGAAAATAGATTTATTTCGTTTTGTGTTATACTTATCATGTTAATAGTTTAATAAAAATGAAGTTGCTTGTATAAATTTAAAAAATATTCGTCACAAGTATTAAAATATTTTGGAACCTACTCCCCCCCCTTTTTTTTATTATACAATGTACCGTTTTCATACGCCTCTAATAACTTTTTAGGACTATTAAGATGCTTCCTCTAAGAAATAAGAGGCAGAACTTTGACTTTTTCCAAAAATAAATAAATAAATTTTTCCTTCACATCGATGATATGCAAATAACAAAATGGGTATATAAAATGGACAAACAACAAGACCTTATTGCATAACATTTCTCCTCTGACTGACCCATATTTCAATAGAAAATAAAGTGAGGGGAAAAAATCCTTTTAAAGGGTTAAAAAATAAGAATTAAAAAAAAGGCAAAAGGGGAAATGAAGAGAGAGAGAGAGACAGAGAGTTTGAGAAAGAAGACGGAAGGGGAACCAATACCACATAGGGAAAAATTACAACATTTTTACGAGCCAAAGCGCAAAAGAAAAAACAAACATGAATTACATATAGATAGATAATTCACATGACAAGATGAGTTCCAAGCGTTGACACATTACGTAAACAGACAATCTTCCAAGTTATTATTAAAAATAAAAAGATAATAAGCCCAAAGTTTCCTATTAAAATAAAAAACAAATCATAAAAGCCCCCATAGGAGGAAGGAAAAAGAAATAAAGAAGAGAAAAAGAGAGCGAGGCCCATCAAACACTCATCGTTGCGAAAATGAGAACTTTATTATTTTTTTAAATTAATTCCATACCCATCAAAAGCTAGCGATTTCAAAAGATTAACCCACTGAGAGTTAAAAAAAAAAGGATGATACAAAGAAATCGCTGAAGACCATCATGGGAGCATTTTTATCATTTTTTTTTTAAGTGTACATACAGTACAAACATTTTTTTCATTCATAAAAATCGTGAGCATACATTACTACTTTGAGTCCAGTAACTTAAATATTTCTAAGCGATTTATTTACATTTCAGATATTATAAAAAGAGCTTTAACTGACAGTGCAATTCTTTAAAGTTTTTAATATTCTTGCAACACCATAAATACATCTAGTACCGTAATGTTAACGCTTTTTCATTAATAAATCGCTCTTAATATAACAGGGTGTTCACACCGTTTAAGTTAAAGTGCAAATTCTGTTCTAAACGGATAGGATTAGGTGTGAAATAGTGTCTGGAAACAGATTCAGAACGAACAAACGTCACTGCACACCTCCGTCATCTGGATATCCGTTCAAAAGAAAGTAAAAAGAGAATAAAAAAAACAGAGAGATATAGAGAAAGTAATTCCTATTGACAACAGGTACGAAACACAATAAAACGAAGTCCGCTTCTCGCCAACACTGGCAACGATCCAGTTTCTATTATGAACGCCCCCGAACACACTCCAATAAATACTCTCCCATCTTATATCAAAACGCGTGAACGCATCACGAATTCAGAAAATAAATAAATACAATTAAAGGGTTTCTAAAGAGAAACAATAATCCGACGGAGGAGGTAAATGTCTGGATTTCCCAAATGACTCGTGTCCAGTTGTGTTTGAACGTTGGGCGGAAACGCAGCGCACCCTGGGAACGAGAAAGAGAAGGAAGGAAGGGTCGGGTGGGCGGGCATTAAAGCGTTTAGGATAACAGGGAGGGGGGAGAAGCGGAACTCCTATCATTGTGCCGCGTACCT
>JAHWFO010046501.1:501823-520814 GCA_023313115.1 Rhysida immarginata | reverse complement strand
ACTCCAATCTTTCGACCGGTTACCAGCATGAGATTTCCTCCCCCATGGGCGGTCATCGTTGATAGCCAGCTATGGGATGGCCAGAACAACCGTGCGAGAAAAGAGTTCTCACGGATCGCACGTGGCCACCCGCGCGTCCACTCTTCCTCGCTCCAAACGTCCTCCAACATTCCCTGAAAAATATATGGGCGGAGGAGTCGATCTAGTATCGTCAACAGTCCATTGTTCCGCCTCTCCTACGCAACCGTTATCCAACCGCTACATTCGCAATACCTATGTCGTATAGTGTTTACCTTCCAAGGTGGTATCAAATTTATGCATTCCGTTATTTATGAGAGTTTTGGGTTGCTTAATTTAATTAAACACAAATCAAAAGAGTAAAGGGTATTTCCGATTCTTAACAAAGAGAGGGGAAAAAATAAACCACTTCATGAGCCCTTCGAAAGGCGATATCAATTTTGGATAGGAGATGAACCAATGACTTCGGGACAATAGGAAACCACGTTCACGTCTCGGTTGTATTACTGTTACTAATATTCTAGCAGAGTTCATTTACTTAAAAGTAGCTAACACCTATGAATACGAGATAGTAGGCAGAGATGAGATGAAAAAAAGGAAGAAAAGCAGACAGAGCAGGAACCTTCCTTTCCCCGGTCAACTCCCCTCAACACCCACTCGCACATGTCAAAAAGAATTTCAACTATTTATTTTCTCTTTCTTTCTTTTCCCTCATTATTTATTGGAATAGATTTTTATTTCATCTTTTTCCCCGACAAAGAAATTTCCTCTTTCTCCCCTCTTTTACTTTAAAAACTGTAAAACTTCACCGTTTCCGTTTGAATTCTGTCGTCCCTTCAATGCCTCCCCCTTCACGTTCTCTCTTCCCCCTGTTTTAAACAATGAATTATCACAAAAATATTCCCGACCCTTGTAGAAATTCCAACTGAATAGGTAAAAAAAAAAAGTAAAGAATTCTTTTCCACCACCCTGACTGTCAAAATAGTTTTGAAGCAACGAACAGCACCAAAGCATAAGAAAAGTATAATAATTCAATGCTTTAATAACTCATAACCTTTAAAAAGAAAGCAAACCTATTACCAGATGTAAAATAAAAATGTTCGCAGTTTTATTCTTAATGATTTTAAAAAATTGAAATTAGACACCAACTGTGAATATACAGGATGAATCAAAAGTCTATTAACCCCTCCTATGTTGAATACAAACATGGACATGTAAATTCCAATGAATAGAAATTTGAAGGTGATCTTTCTGATTGTACACTTAATTTGCATAGTTGAAATCAATCTAAGACAAATGCAAATCGTATCTTCGAAACCTTGAGATAGACAAAAATCCCCAATTGCAAGGTTGTTCAGCATCAAATTCCAAACAAATCAAAAGAGTTTTCTTTTTTTTTCAAAATCCATCAACGGATCACCCAAAAATCGCATCCAAAAATCACCAATTTTTGTTCATGTAATGGCATCAGTGAAATTTGGGGGGTTCTAGAAATTTAGGCGTCGACTACTAAGGTCATTTTGCACCTTTTACACAAGTTATATCTGTACGCAGCCCGGGACAAACACAAACATCCATGCCCATGGCGTGATTCGAACCAACGGCCAGGCGGACTCGAGAACTAGAAAGCCTACGCCCTAACCCTCTCGGCCACCTGGCCGGCCAGTGAAATTTGGTACGAATTACGCTATGGTGGAGGTGGACATCACATTGAACACTATCTGGGCTGACTATTGCAGATTGACTCTTTGGAATGACTCCACATGACTGTAAGCTACAAACAGTAGAAGACCGAATTGTCCAACTGCGGAGGTTGCAATGCGATTTTTGGGTGATCCGTTAATCGGATTTTGGAAAACTTTTTTTTCTTTTGTTCGGAATTGTCTGTAAATTTTGTCTCTCTCTTAAGGTTGGAAGATACGATTTGCATTGTGTCCTAATTTGCATAGTTGAAATCTATCTCAGTGTGCCATCAGAAAGGTCGCCCTTAATTTCCTATGCATTGCCTTTAGCGGAATTTACATATCTATCTTTGTATCCAAGGCGGAAGGGATAATAGACTTTTGACTCCCCCCTGTAGATCAATAGCAGAAATAATGAAACCTCTTGTCCACATAAAATAGATTTTATTTCTTGTATGTACATTTCAACCACCAAGTGGCCATCATTCAGAAAAAATTTTCAGCAAGTAAAATTTATTTTATCTGGCCAAAAAGGTTTCGTTATTTCTGCTAGTTGAAAAAATTAATTAATTAATTGGACTTTAAGTTCACTAACTGAGTTAATAATGTTCCTGGCCAATAACGGGTCGATCAAACCTTCTGGGCTCCATATACATCAAATCAGAAAAGACAAAATACATTCAGTCAAATAGGTACTCGGGATTTTTCAATTAAAAAGCACGCTATGAAGAAGTTAAATAAATTTGCAACGTAACTAATAACTGAAATCAGAGATTTAACTGAATACACCGAGTTTTTCTTTCTTTGGACAATGCATAAAATTCGAAAACTTGTTATGAAAAACAAATTTTTGCTATAAGACGGCACCAATATACCTAATTGTCACGTAGTGTTTTGGCGCGATCTGTTAACAAGTTTGTTTAGAGCTGTTAGTTTTGTTAGTCGACCAAAAGTATGCGCTACGATTTTTGAAATGATAAAAATATCTAGCAAAGAGTTTGCCTCCAATTTTGGATTCCCAGTAAAATTTCTTGGTGCTGAAGCGTTAGAAAAGACTAGATTTTTGGAAGAACAATTCTTGGATTTTGCACGACAATAACGCGCCATCCTGCACATCGACTTTTGTACGCGAATTTTTGAGCAAAACACTCAACGAATGCTATCGACCAAGCATCCTCATCGTCAGAAAGGCCAGATATGTGACTTTTTCCTGTTCCCCAAACTCAAACAACCACTTCGTGGAAGACCTTTTGAGTCAATCATAAAACAAAATTGGCAGGTGCTGAAGGCCATACCAGAAAGTGTCTGTAATAAGTGTTTCGACGACTAGAATATTCGTTGGCATCAGTGTATCGCATCAAATTGGGCCTATTTTGAAGGCGACAAAATAAACTTGGATGATTAAACCAATAAAACAACTCCCGGTATTTGACCGAAGGTATACAAAAAGAGGTCTCAAAAGAGAGTACTTCCAAATTACTGAAGCATTTGAAAAACGATCTTTAGAAATTACTCTATCAACGTGATCTTCAGAGAAAAGCTGATCAGATGACAAATCTAATTCTCTATAACCTTCATTATGACGTCACTGTAGGCTGTTATACGATTGTTAATCACTCTTGGTCAAGTCCACAGGAAATCTAAAATAGCAATCTAGCACAAGGGCGAATTCAATCTTCTTTGGACTCATAGCACAAACTCATATTAGGGCTCTCATAAGGAGCAATCTGGCCTACAGACTGTGAAATAAAGCTAAAGATTACTGTTTTGTCAAATGTTATTCTAACTCAGCGACACTTTCTTCTGAACTGCCACCAAAGTACAAACTTCAGTTTTTCGGAAAAAGGCCCAATCTTTCTCGTCCCTCCCACAAAGTCAAAGTTTTCATTTAATCTTGGTGTTCGATTTTTTTTAGATAATAGGGTACAAACTGACTGGACTTCGAAGTAAACTTCCAAGTGCTAAAAAAGAACACTGTCCTAAAAGATAATATCATATCATAAACCACAGTCCGCAAATAATCGTTTCTGGGTCGACGCGTTTTGTTTTAAGAACCTTTTATCCCTTATTCAGTGTACGCTTACACAATAATCGCGCAACAAAGAGTAAATCCGTTCAATTTCAGATGTTCCTCTGTGAACATTCACTCGACTCGTTAAATCTCAACTCCCTCAGCCATCACCTCCGCCCCAATTGAAACACACGATGGAGAGGGAATACAAAACACGGTTAATACCGAAGGGAAGAAGGGGATAAGGGAGAATAAAACGAAGCCATTCCATCCATCTATCCCTCCACACACCCGTCGAGAGGAAGGAAGCTTTCTGAGTGACAGCGAGCTTTGCCTATAGAGGCCCACTTGCACTTCTAGCGACCTCAGGTTATTCGATTGTCATTCTTCCCATTAATTGTGGGGGAGGCATTTTTGACGGCTCGAAATCTGAGGGAGATTGGTGAAACAAGTCAAAATAAAAGAATAAAGTGAAGCAAAGGCAGTGGTGGGTGCCACTTCATTGAGATGAGGGAAATGATATGCGCTACCATGCGCCACCTTCGACTATTCCTTGTTAGGCTCAGCTTTTGTGCACCCAATTGCCTGGCGATATCGTACACACTAATCAGAGACGAAAAAATATTTTCCATATAAACTAGCTCAATTTGAATGAAAATTCAGTCACAGTAAAAAAGGCAAAAAATGAGTGGGAGACTTAGGGGAAAAGGAGGAGTTTTCGTTCAGTGAATAAGATGCCTAAAGAAATCTCACGACAATGAAGTAGTAGTTCCGATTGTGCCCTTCCCCAAGCTCACATATTGAATGGGTCGTTAATAAAATTTCAAACAAAACAAAATCATTGAAACAAAACTAAAAATAAAAGTTCCTTTCGGCCTCAAAACTTTTTATTTTCTACCTCAACGAAAATAAATTCCGTTTTCAGTCAATCAGGTAACGCGAGAATAACAATGCGTTTTTCTCCGTTTTTATTGCTCGCCCTCCGAGTCATTATTGTTACCACGCCGATGATCCAAACGCCGGATATCAAATAACATGCAATTTCATGATTTATAATTATTTTCTCCATTAACAACTTCGCATTGTCTAAAAAAACAATATTTTCCTCCGATTCCATCCCCATCCACAAACTGCCTCGCCCGCCACCTTTTATTTTTTCCTTCAACAGAACAACTTACAACGCCGGATTCTTCTGCAATCTCGTTTTACAATTCAAGTCCAACTCTCTCTTCCACTCTTTTCATAAAGATCAAATCATTTCAATAACTAAATGTCTTAAAATTAGTAGCAATGAAATCCTTATTAGAAAATATTTAAAATCTAAAATACATTTCAAAATTCGTTTCAAATATAAGTCAAAACAATGGCTAGACATTCTTGAAACATTAAATTTGGAAATAAGTATTCACAGTTCACTTGTATATTGTCTTCCTATCCTTAAACAGCATTGGAACTGATTGAGTTGAGATTTACTTTTATAAGTTTATAAGTTTAAGGATGTCATTCGTCTCTAGCGAAACAAAACTTTCATAATCAGTTAAAGAAATATTCAGCAACTAATTATCTTTGGTCTATAATTATAAAGCCAATTAGCGCGTGTTCAAGATATTTAATAATAATATTAGGGCATCTGTCACTTTTATAATATTTAACTAAATTCCTGTACGCCACAATTAATGGCCATAAAAAAGAAGAAAAAAAAATAATTGCTGTGAAGCACATACGAAGTTACAATCGAATGCAGTGCACCCCATCGTCATCATCTCTTGTCATTCGCCCTCAAAATGCCACTCTTATAATTTCCATATCTCTCCCTCGTTCCTCCCTCGCATAATATGCTAATTTCCAAAGGCAAGACAAACCATTTTCGACTCTCGTGTAAAATCTCGCCCATCACATCCTAGTATTCTTCCCTTCTTTTGCCCTTTATCCATACCCCGACATCCCCCTATATATGCGCACACACACACACACACACACACACACACACACACACACACACACACATACACACACACCACACGCACTCTCTCTCTCTCCTACGCTAACCTCTTATCCACTTAGCCGCAAAAACACCGGACGAACCAATAAGACAATTCCATTAGCGACGACCAATCCGAGTCGGGCCCCATTGTTCCGTCCACCGACGCATGCGTACCACCGCCATTTGCGATCCCGCGAGAAAGCCCCCACTCAACCAATTAGAAAGAGAGTTCACCCTCAGGGGGAGACCTCCGTCATGCTCTTCAACCACCCTCTCTTCACCGACCTCTCTCCTAAAAAAAGCAAAACTGCCATTTTTAATTTAGGACATTAATTCGCAAAAGTTATACCAAATATTGAGACAAGGGACAGGAAAAAGGGAAAGGAAGCATGACGTTGTCCCTCGCGCTTTTTTTTTATTACCCCTTCCTCGTTTAAACCTTCCACTCTCTTTAATTAACCTCCCTTCTCTCTCTCTCTCTCTCTCTCTCTCTCTCTCTATCACGTAATTGTATCGATCGCATTCATATTGTTGGGCGAAAATAACATTGGCGCTTCACTGTATCGAGGTTTGGGATGGGTTTTCTTCTCCTCCTCTTGGAATATAATAAACACGGCTTTTTCTCGCCTACTACACCCCAGAAAAGAAACGGAAGAAAATTAAGAATAAACGACAAACAAAAAAAAAGCAAATGAGGGAGTCAGAACTCAAATGAAAAACCATAACACTTCACCTAGTTATAAAATAACCGTGAAAATGAATGGAATCCTTCGGCTGAATTTGTATAACGAAAATCGCTATGACGAATGATGAAAATCATATACATTAAAACTTAAACATTTGGGTCTTTAATTTTTATAAATTGTATAACTGTAATAAAAAAAAGCCTGATGCTACAAGAGAATGATGCTAATTTATATATACTGCATAATTTGAGGAATTTTATATTATCATAGCACTTTTTATTTTTGCGAGTCGGTAACATCATTTTATTCATTATTCAAGAAAAATAATAAGTCATGCTTCAGACTTTATCTCAGAATATTCTTTAAGGAAACATAAGCACTATTACGCATAGTCCTTTAAAGCAAAGCCATTGCTAAATCAATGACAACGCATTTCAACATTTCAAACACAAAACATCCATACTTTAAACAAATGCGTTCTGAGAAGAGAAGAAAGGAGAGAGGTGGGTTGGTTGGTTGGTTGGTTGGTTGGTTTATTAGAAATTTTGACGTCGACTACTAAGGTCATTTTGCGCCTTTTACTCAAGTTATATCTGCACGCAGCCCGGGACAAACACAGACATCCATGCCCACGGCGGGATTCGAACCCACGACCAGGCGGACTCGAGAACTAGAAAGCCTGCGCCCTAGCTCTCTCGGCCACCTGGCCGGCGAAAGGAGAGAGGAAAAAAATCCTCATAACACCTATTATGTTAACCAATATACTCTTTAAAACTCGGGCTTTGAAAAGCAAATTTTACCCAACTCGCTGGACGAGACGACAGACGGGAGTCGCACCTCCCTCTCGACAACCCTTTGGATTGTCTCCCCGAAAACGATTGCTTTCCAATAACGCGTTCGATGAAACACGAGCTTCCAGAAGTAGTAAACGTTTGGAAAATTTGCGATTGCCCAAAACGATAAGGGGAAACAAATAAAACCCATCGAAAATGGCAGATATGTCAGGTTCGAGAGAAGGGAACATAACGCAGGGAAAATGGCAAGTTGAATAAGGGATGGATGACGATGATGATGATGATGATGATGATGATGATGATGATGAGGATGAGGATGGAGGAGGAAAGGGGTGTTTGATGTGCGATGACACAACGTCGAAGGAGCCGCCATCTGATAAAACGACAGCGAGTGAGAAACGAACTAATTGGACGAACTCCCCTCTCTTCCCTGGATGGCGACATTGGCACAGACCTCTGCACACTGAGAAACAATGGGAGGTTATCTCAATGTGCCCTCTCGAAACGCTTGACACACATACATATATGCATATGCTAATAAACATACACCGACACACAAATACTGGCAACAAACGTTTCGCTTCCAAGCCGATACGGAATTCAGATCAATTGGGCTCACAAGAACGATTTGAAAATCGATTCTAAAAGCTGAGGCCAATGACCAATCAAAGAAGCGCAAGGTTAATGCGAAACGAACCAAAGAATTCGATTGTTCCAAATAATGCACCCCTTATCCAATTTTAATCATTCTTAAAAGTTAAGTGATCCAGTCGAATACTTACAGCACTTTAAATTTGCGTTTCAAAATGGCATCCACCACCGTATTTTAAAAACCGTCAAGAAAACATTACATTAAATTAAATATTTCGCTCTTTGCTTTGAAACAGGATGCTTATACAGTTCGTCTCTGGTCTTAAAAAGATGTTATCAACATCACTTCCTAAAACATCGACAAATCTCCATTTTAAACGAGTTTGTAATTTGATAATAAAATAAAGATGTGCGGGAGTTCGCTTTTAGCATCTTTGAACCTTTTATTTACTCTTCTTATACATTAAAATAGTTCAAATGAAAGGTATTAATGAATTTGCAGGGTGATCAGAAAGTCACAAATGTAAAGAAAATTATGGTAGATATATACATATAAGGAAATTGATTAACACCAACGAAACTGTGGACAATGCTAGAATACAGTATGTTTCAAATTTATTCGGACTTTTAAAAATAGCACATTGTCAATGGTTTTGACCTTTACTTAATTTCTACAACAATGATAATGCTTCAAATGAACTACAGGCCATGGTGGAAGAAAATAAGGTGTGTGCAATTTGATTCATGCGCATGTCGTGACGTCATGTGGATTGCACAGCCATTGTAAAAAGACACGCGGGCTATGTATTGTTCGTATAAAATTTAATATTAAAAAGTATTTAATTTTAATTATCATTTTCTGCTAAATACAAGACTTCCCCTGATAATTATTATGTATTTAAATGCTACCTATGTTGTTTCTAATTGGTTAGAATGGCAATGACGCGCACATTTTGCAATCCACATGACGTCATGCGCGAAACTGCTCATAATTGAGAATCAAATTGCACACACCTAATTTCTTTCCACCATGCTACAGGCCCTCTAAATATAACAAAAAACATAAACAACTCGTTATTTAAAAAAAAACAAAAAACACTTGAAAATATAGAAAAAAATTGAAATTGAGTGTTTCACATTTATTCGGGCAGGCCCCTCAATACTCGATGAGACAATCCATTTACTATTGGTCGTTGGTATTTATACAAATCAATGTACGTTTAAACATTGCATGGGCCATTTTTTTCACTGGGCTTCGAATTGACACACTGAGCTACAATGGGACGAGTCAAAAATGTCACCGATTATGAAAAAGGTCAAATTGATGACTTTGCTAGCCAAGGAAAGTCCGTACGTGAGTTTGCTGCTTTTGTCAACAGACCAAAATCGACAGTTGCTGATTACCTGACATCAAAAGAAGTTCAGAAACCACCAAAAAATAAAACAGGGCCGAAAGCAATCTTAAAACCTTGTGAGGTGTGACGAATTGTCAACCTAGCATCCAATGAATGCACATCTATAAGATGAATTCGAGCTGAATTGGACCTTCCATAGTAGTACGACAGTGTACACAGCCATGAAAAATTCATCAGTGCTGAGACTTGGACGTTTGCGTTCCATTCCACCATGAACAAACCACCACAAACGTGACAGATTGACATGGGCTACAACACACATGTCCTGGACCGCCGAATAGTTGGAAATTTATTTCTCAGACGAAAAAAAATTCAATTTGGATGGACCGGACGGGTGGGCATGCTATTGGCATGATTTGAGAAAAGAACCAAAGACGTTTTCAAAACGTCAAATGGGTGGCGGATCAGTGATGGTGTGGGGAGCATTTGGCTTCAATGGAAAGTCAACATTGGCGTTTATTTCACAAAGATTAAATTCAAAGGGGTACCAGGAGATCTTGTAAGAACATCTTTTGCCTGCTGGAGCAGTTGTCTGTGGAGAAAACTGGCGTTTTCAACAAGATAATGCACCAATACACAATTCAAAGGACACCAAAAAGGGTTGGAATCATATAACGTTCGAGTTTTGTCGTGGCCATCCAGAAGCCCAGATATCAATCCAATCGAGAATTTGTGGGGAATTACGGCCAGGCAGGTGTACAAAAATGCACAGCAATTTTCATCAGTTTCTGAACTGAAGTCTGCAATTGAAGATGCCTGGTACTCTCTTTCAAGAACTCTTCAAGAACTCATTCAATCAATGGCAAACAGAGTTTTTGATGTCCTCAACAAAGGGGAAGGTCACAGTGGCGTTAAATATTTTTATTATTGTTTAAATTGGTGCTAAATCGTTCCTGTCCGAATAAATGTGAAACACTCAATTTCAATTTTTTTCTAAATTTTCAAGTGGTTTTTTTTTTTTTAATAACGAGTTGTTTATGTTTTTTGTTATTTTTAGAAGACCTATAGTTTATTTGAAGCATTACCATTGTTGTAGAAATTAAATAAAGAGCAAACCCATTGACAATGTGTTATTTTTAAAGTGTCCGAATACGTTTGAAACGTACTGTAAATGGAGGGTTGTAGAGACCACCTAAAGATAAGGCCTGGGCGCTGAAACGTCATTACATTGTTACATCATCTCAGTAGGGAAAATTCAGGGCTTTTTATTGGTGGAAATACGAATAACAATTCCCTACTGAAGTGATGTAACAATGTAATGACGTTTCAGCGCCCAGGCCTTGTCTTTAGGTGGTGTTGCTATAACCCTCCATTTATTCTAGATACAGTTTTTTTTTGTATTGTGTTCTGCAAATCAAAGTTCTTTTAACGAATGGTACGTTAGGAGTCGAAGCGTTGTAGGTGGCGCTAACATCGACCATATCGAAATGGCGTCTATGAAAGCTATGTAGCACCTCAATTAGAAGAGTACCAGGGATGAGTAATTTTCCAATAGGATGGTGCGCCGCCACATTGGATATTATCTCTATGTACATTCCTAAATTCAACGTTTCCCAACAATGGTTTGGAAGAGATGATACTACACCATGGCCTCCACGTTTTCCGGACATAACTCCCTTAGACTTTTTACTAATACTATGGGATTATGTTAAAGAGAAAGTGTTTTCTACACCGGTCCCCGATTTGTCTCGTCGCGGGCGAGAATAACGGATGCGATAATGTCGGTATCAGGAGATATGCTGGCGAATGCTTGGCTAGAAACTGAATGTCGTCTGGATGTTCTCCGAGAAACGAAAGGGGCACATGTTGAGGTTTATTATTAAGTACGAGGGTGAGTCAAATGAAAACCGCAAAATTGTAATGAAAATTGCAAATTTCGCCCCATAGTGTTGTAATTCTGCAGATCCGTTAAAAATGAGTTGTAGAAATATCCGGTAGGTGGCAGGAAAATAGAGACAAGCTAACAACATCACAACAGCAGTTTAAAGATGGCCGCCCCACTTCAAACATGCACCAAAGAAGCTTATGAATGGTGATGCATGTTTGTCACAGCGGCAAGTTTTTGAATGGAATGTGAAGTTCACTAATGGTGTGGCAGCAGTACCAGACGCCCCTCGCCCGGGTCAGGCACAACGAGTTGTGACGCCAGAGAATAGTGCAACAGTTGAAGCCTTAGTGTTGGAAAATCGCCGAGTAACGATTGATGAAATTGCAGAATTGTTAGACATTAGTCATGGTTCAGCCCACCACATCATTTCAATAGGTTTCACACCTTCACTACTCAAAAATCGGATAACTGAACGCTGTTCTTCTTTGGTGCATGTTTGAAGTGGGGCGGCCATCTTTAAACTGCTGCTGTGACATTGTTTGCTTGTCTCTATTTTCCTGCCACCTACCGGATATTTCTACAACTCATTTTTAACGGATCTGCAGAATTACAATACTGTGGGGCGAAATTTGCAATTTTCATTTGACTCACCCTCATATATGAAGACTTTTGGAGATGAAGAACATTATATAAAAAAATTGTCTAACATAAGTTTGGGACAATTAAATTTCTTTATCAGGGAGGGATTTTCTGATCATCCTGTACATCAACCATGAACGCTCGACGCTCTCTACCTTTGTGACTTCAATTATGACCAATTATAGTCACTTTTACACGTTTTTAAATCTTCATTTACGTTTAACAGTCGTGATATACAGTATTTAATTGTATTTACTACGAGAGATGAGTTCCTAATGCCTATTCTGTTATTTTTTTCAGGAGAAATTAAAGTTTACAAGCAGAGATGAAATATTACACGGCTAAAACTTCTTTAATTACTGCGTCCACATTCTAACGCTCACAAATCAATTACTAGCTGTCCTAGGACAACTCTACTTCATTACAAAAATCAAAAGGTACACAGATCTAAGGATCGGCCTCGGTGGCTCAGCAGGTTGCGTGATCGCCTCTGATGCCCGAGTACGCGGGTTCGATCCCGGCCGAGGACGACGAGGATTTTTCAGGGGGAAATCCTGAGATCACGCACTTCCTTCGGAAGGGAAGTAAAGCCGTTGGTCCCGTGTAGTCGTTTGCCGGCTGCACGTTAAAGAAACCTTGCGAGGCAAAATTTGCGGCCCCTATAACGCCGTCCTGAAATGACCATAGCAGTTGCAAAGGACGTTAATACCAAACAAACCAACCAACAGATCTAAGGAACCATCCACATGCGATTTCGACAATTACAAATCTACAACAAAGACTATTCAAAAGTGTCAAATTTATAAAACTGCTTTCAGTTATTAAAAAAAAAAAAAAAAAAGTTGTAGAACGATATTTTCATAGAAAAATAAATTTATTTTTTTTCTCCTAAGATTTATATAAATCGATACAAGATTGTTCCCCAAGATTGATCCAAAACGGGATTAGGAAACACCAACAGTAGAATTAAACTGACGGCCAAGTCAATAGAAAAGAAGAGACAGTTTAAAATCATAAAAAGACGGATTATATATAACAATATTTTTTAAAATTCAAAATACCGTTATACTCATGTATTCCCAAAAATGGGCTCAAAAATCGGATTCATCTTATCCATGAGGCAATGAAAATTTAAAGAACAAAATGGCTGCCATAGTGTATAAACAGTGGAGATAACGTCTAGGGCTAACATTTCTAAAGAGTGGGCTTGTTTTTATGATTATTTTAAGTTAAACACAACATCTACATTTACATTTTTATTTTGTTTTCAATGTTTAAATTTACGGTAATTTTGTCAATAAGTTTTTTTAAATTTCGACATCAATCTAGAAGTGATTTTAGGCTTCGGCTTATACACAAGGCAATCAATTTTTGCCTTTTTGGCCTCAATAAAGGTTGGTTGGTTGATTTATTAGAAATTTTGGCATCGACTACTAAGGTCATTTTGCGCCTTTTACACAATTTATAATAGTACGCAGCCCGGAACAAACACAAACATCCATGCCCACGGCGGGATTCGAACCCACGACCAGGCGGACTCAAGTACTAGAAAGCCTACGCCCTAGCCCTCTCGGCCACCTGGCCGGCCCTCAAAAAAAGGAATTGTCTTATACAGTATATGAGTATATAAGGTACATATATAAGAGTGTAATAATTTTTCAGAATATTAATTTTACACATTTCAATGTCTCTTATAAATCGTCGGGACTTCAATTTTCAAATCATTTTTTTTTTTACTTCCACGACACTTGTAAGTGTTGCATCTCAGGGAGAGGGGGAAACAAATTTGCACAATGTACGTCAACAATCCAATAATTTTTCCATGAAATTAGGCAATATCATCGAACGTATCTGGATTTCTATAAAAATAGTCAAGATAAGCGAAAATTTATTACCACGTTCACCATTTAAAAAAATTTATAAATAAATAGAAATTGGGGGGGGGAGCCAAACCACACAGTCTTCGTTCCAATCAATAATCAGTTTCCACAAGCAGCGTAATGCGATTAAGAATAGAATTCATCAAGCCCCTAATATTTAAAAGGGTAGGTTCAGCTACAATCATAGAATCAGGGAGTGCAAATCCCTATTTAATCCTTAACACGAAGCAAAATAACCTCTCTACGGGCCCTGAAATGAAGACCTTTTACTTCCTCTTCATCTCTAAGGCTTCCTAAGATGGTTTCTGCCCAGAGAAGCATTGCACGGAGATGATGGCTCACCGTCTTCACGCCCTAATGCTTTCTATCCTGCTCGGACCATTGCCATCGATATCTTTTTGTTTTCAAAATAAATTTCATACGACACTTCTCTGTATCTAGTGAAAAAGACTAATACGGGGCAAATCCGGAAAGCCATTTCTTATTGAATCGTGGATTATTCATAAAATTTTCGCATACACCATAATTGAGAATTGTATTTTTAAGTGCACAGCAAGCTGTCTATAATAAAATAGTCGCTTATTACATATACAGAATGTTCCGAAAGGGGTGAAATGTTAAGAATTGACTCTAGAAGTGCCAGTTTATAAAGAAACAGTAACTCTTGTATTTAACGTAAGATATCCAATGGCACAAATACAGGATGGTGTTACTGGTTGGTACTTCTGTACCAATGATAGGATGGTACAGGTGGTTTTGAAAATTCCGCCCTTGCATGTTTAAGCAGCCTTGAACTCTTCTCTGCATTGAGTTGCGAATCCTTTCAAGCAGTCCTAGTTTTGACTTGCTGAAAGGAACCGATGCTGCAATTCCTCGCCTGTGTTAACGACAGAGAAGAACACTAACCTTTTATTTAGTTCTTAAAACTAAAATGTACATTATTTCGCAAACGGTTCTTTTACGGGTCATGCAAACTTTGTTTTGCTTATTTTAACGTGTACATTCATGAATTGTTGATCATCATTTTTGAAACATCCTGTATTTCCTCCATGTTTATCTGGTTCGTATTCTATTAAATAGTATGCCTATAAATGAAAGAGAAAGCTTCATCAGTGGACGGCTTAACATAAATCTTCCATGTGCGGCATAGGTAAAGCACATTCATTAGAAGAATATATCAACTATTTCACCTTATAATCTGATAAGCTCTCGACTAAATTTGAGTTCATTAAATTCCTTGGAAGCTCGCAAGTATTCAAAGAAAAATGAACGACTGGATAAAAACTAAACTAACAAGCCATTTTCTTACAAAGACGACATATTCATTCAAATGTCTGTGTTCTCTGGCAAACTCATCAATGCATCCTATAAAAGTTTAAAAAAATCATATCATATACGAATATTAATGATAGCTAATTTATATTATAAAATGACGAGAATAACCTGCACAGTACAGCCAAAAAATTCTGGAGGAATCTCCAAAAGGAAGGTAATTCATTAACGTCTGCTCATTCATTCTGAAAAACAGCCAATAAGGTTTTGTTTATCAATCCGGATCTTCTGCAGTCTAATTAAATGTTAAGACCATCAAAACTTGGATCAAACATTACACTTTCCGGTGATCATAATAAGGAATTAATAACATCTAAGAATTTATATTTTCTTAATTTACTTATTTTTATTTTTCTAACTCTAAACTCACTTTAAAGCAACTTTTTTAATCAATAATAAATAAATAACATTTCTCAAGATTAAGCAAATTAGGGGATAAAGCATTTTAGGACTGTACAATTGCTATGTCCAACTACACCTGTGTTGCAATCTAAGCTTACTAGTAATAATCACAATATAGAAATAATGATTTCCTAAAATAACCCCAGCTTACAGGCAACTATTTTAGAAAAATAAACAATATTCCCTCATCTATCTTGTTTGGTGTATACACCAAACCACTAAGACATATCGATAACGCACTCCGTGGACGTGCGGGAAAAGGGAAAATAAACAGGAACACGTTTAAAGAATTGCAAGAATCCAAAACGTCAACCACACGATTGTTTTTCGAAACACTCCCCCCCCCCACCCCACACTTTTCACCATTTCAAGAGATGGGGATGGTTGTGGGGGCGATGACAGAGAGTGGTGGCTATCGGGAGGAAGACTGGGGAAAGACTCCGTGCAAATCCCTTTCCTCGCTCTTGTAAATCACCGAGCAACTCATTAACAACGAGCAATGGTTTAGCCATTGGTCTCTCTTTCTCTCTCTTTTCTTTTACCACCCCCACATCCTCTCTCCTCTTTCTATATACATCTTTCCTATGGTCAGGTCGGATCCTTCCCTCTTTCTATCCCCTCAAAATAGACGTGATGGCGACGAGAAACCACCACCTGTTGGGTTCGTCTGCATATATATTCTTCCTTCATCCCGTCTTCTTTAGTCACTTTCTAAGAGACAATTTACAGAGAATTCCTTCTTCACTTCATTCTCTTGCTCTCCTTTTATTATATCGCGAAGTTTTTTTTCTTCTCTCCTTCCCATTCCCATCTTCAAATATATCTCGATATGTGACCCCGTTATCAGAATCTATTCCACTATCACCACCAGTTAATTAAAAGAAACTGAGGTTTGTAAGGAGGAGGGGGGGGGGGGACCACACGAAATAAATATGTTTGTAAACGCCTTCTTTTCAAGATAAAACTTCGATTATTTATTTCGTTCTTTGAGGTCAATTCGCACTGCAAAGCGAACTTCGTGAAATAATTCACAAAATACAGTATACCAATAAAACTAAGCTGACGCTATTATACAAAAGATCTTCACATCTTTTCTGCTTATTATCATTTGTCTTTCATCATCAGTTACTTTTCTGTAGTTATTTTACAGAAATCAAGAAAACTATCTTTTAGAAAACTTTTGATCAGAATTGGTCTTGACTATTTTCTTCAAAAGCAATAACAACCAAAATACGACAAGAATGTACAATTAATAAGTACGATTTTTACTATCATGTATTATTTACTTCGTTATGTAAATCAAACTAAGCTACGAACATTTAATCCGAGATGGATTCCATTAGTGTAATCTAAATCCGACCCTGGGGTTATGTGGACATCCATGCCCTTTACCATTTACTTTTTTTTGTTTGATACTGTTGGTAATTTTTTTAGTTCTTCTTTAAAATCGGTGGTATATGAAATTGTTTATTTTAGAACAATATAAAATCTAAACATATATCAGGAAAGTTTTTTGTTTTTTTTAATAAACAAAAAAAGAAGAATCGACAAAAAACAACTATATAAAATACTTTTTATTCCAACAAAAAATATCAAAAAAAACTGGGTTTTGAGTAGAATTCATTTAGTATCCTGCTTCTAAAGTTTACTTGAATAAATTGCATCGTCTCAATGAAGAATCGACAGAAAACACTATGAAGAGTACATTTTGCAAGAAAAACTTTAAAAAAAGTTTGGCTTCGAGTTGAATTCACACTGCTTCCTAAATTTTTTGTTTTCTGAGAATATAAAACTCACGTTTTCCTTGAAGAATCCACAGAAACCGGTCATGTAGTGTGTTTTTAAAAAGAAAAACGTCAAAAAAAGCAACCTTTGTACCTCCTTCACATTTGTACATAGATAGAGAAGGGCATTCTACGAATGAAACATATCGCCAGTAAAATATTTTTAAAATGGATCGAATGAACATGCATTATTTATCATTAGTAATATTTTATATATGTTATTCTTACCTATTTACACACAAGTAATGAATTCGTGCTCTAATTCTGAAGAAGAGAATCCTATACTACATATATTAATAATATACAGATATGAGAGAGAGAGAGAGAGAGAGAGAGACAGACAAAGGCAGGAATAGACAAGAACAGATTTCTCATTTCTTTGAAAATGAAGATTACCAAAGTAGGAACAAACGGGCTCTTTTTAAACAAACCTCTCACTTTCTGGAAGAGGCTTCTGGAAACTTTCAGTTGGTTAATGGGGAAGGACGGCAAAAGGGAAGACGAGACAAGAAGAAGCGTCTCATGGATGACGTCATTCTAAAGAAGGGGATGACTGGAGTGAGGGTGGGGGGAGGCTGTCAGCTCACGAAATCATGATTGCTGGTCACACTTTTGTTTATGGACTCTCCCAAAAGAGAGACAGAACAAGAACAGAAGGAGGAGGAACAGCTGCTGTTACTACATTTTATTTAAACACTTGTGAAGAAAGACAGAAGGATTGGCAACAAATTAAACTTTAAAACAATTACGACATACAATTGATATTTTTTTTTAGATATCAAAGAAAAAACTCTGAACTAAGTAAAGTTTTAGACACCAATATAAATTTAAAAACCGAGTTTTGAAAAAATCTATCTCATCAAAAAATTAAATTAAATAAAATAGTACAATACACAAAGGATGTGAAATTTAAAGTGTTTTGTCAATTCTTTTTTAATAAAAAAAACCCAATTCCACTTAATCAAAAATTAAAAACAATATTATCTTGCTTAGATCAAATTCAATTCCTGGAAATGGATCACCTAACGGGTTAAGTCCACGAAAATAAAAGGATTCGTAAAAAAAAAAAGAAAGTTTAAATAACCAAATTAATAAATAAATAAATACTTCGGCTTATTTAAAAGTAACTTTACACGTTGTAACCGCGGCGGTGGGGGGGGGCGGCAGAAGGGCTCGTTGCATAAAGAGTAGATCGTTGCCCGATTTATTCTTTTCATTTGATTCATACTCAGAAACAACCACTACAAAAGATAAAAAAATCGCTCTTCTGTGAAATCAAAGAATAAATCCCATGTGTCTAATCGGATAATGAACACCTGTAAATCTGTGCAAAAAACGTGAAGACTTTCTCCGTTCCTGTACGTAGCCCTTCAATTTAAGTGAATCCTTTTAAATAAGGAACGATTTAAAATTACATTTTCATAAAATAATGATTATTTAACTAATTTATGATTTCAATTATAATATAATAAGATTTATTTACATGATAATAATTTATTTATAATTATTGTATAAGATTGATCGAGCTGGCTTCGTTATTGATTTACATAATAAACACAATTATTATATAAACCGGGTCAATTATTATTTGAATTATTTATATTATATTTATTATTTATCATTGTTCGCTTCCTTAAAAAATTTTTTACGCCTTTCTATGGAAAAAAAAAATGGTATCGAAATGGCGAGAGAGGAAAAACGAATCCAACGGAGTTGTAAAACCAATTAAAAAATTTCGAAAACAATATTCTGATAACTGATCCGGATTTTCATATATGAACCCTTCAAGTAATCCAATAATAAAAATGAAAATACTTATGAAGGTAATAATAACAACAATGGAGAAAAAAAGCGAAAGAAAGAAAGTAAGAAGAAGAAAACTCCCAAATCTAAATTTTCCAGCGATGATACTTCGTCTAAAATTTCCAACCGGCGAAGAACGCTG
>JAHWFO010046501.1:480467-500933 GCA_023313115.1 Rhysida immarginata | reverse complement strand
GGGTGGGGGGGGGGGGGGGGAATCCAAGAAGAGAGAGATTGAAAGTAGTTGAGGGGGAAAAAATCCAACTACTCCAAGTCTTTGGTGGAAAACAAGAGACGCCACGGCGAATGGGGTCACGACAGGCAGGTCAAAGATCGACTCGACCTTCAAAATCAGCATTGCTAAAGTCCGTGCTCGCGGCCTGATAAAGTCGAGCTTTTCCACGGCGTCTGCGCAATAGAGCAGTAGCATTTTCGCCTCCTTGTCTTCCTTATCTCGTTTTCCGAGGAAATTGTCCCATCCATCGAACGACTTCACTTCTCTTTCTCTGTCTTTCTTTCTATCAGATTACGATTTTTCAGGGGAGGGAGGTTGTTTCTGCAGAAGTTTCGAGATAACAAACATCTTTTGCATTGCATGTGTATTTTAAAGAAAGTTTTCGCTAATGATAACACTAACAAAAGACGATGACGACGATCGAGACAATGGTTCAACAAGACAATAACACGACGAACGAATTGGACAAACTTTCTCAACCAAAACTTCCAATGAGAACAAAGCCTAAGAATTAACTCCAGGCTTTCTTAACCAAATTCTTAGGCTTTATAAACATCTACATATCATGTAAACGTGGCTTCATTCCTAAAAGACCAAATAAAATTGTCAATATTCGCAGGAGTAATGAGAGGAAGAGTAACATTTGATTTATGAAATAAAAGGAACTTTTAGTGGATACGCTTTTTCTTTTATTAAATCCCAGATATGATTTCTATGGTTGTTATCTTTCTGTAAGATTTTATACACTGGTTCATTCTCAAAGCTTCAAAGAATAAAAGACAACCAAATGCTCATGACCATAAGAATCTACTACGAAGAAACTGCATCTGCAGCAGCTAACAAATTCCGTGGAAATCATCTCGATACAAAAATTACAATGACGGAATAAATAACCTCAATAAAACTGGAAACGGATATTGGAGATTTATTGATCAGTTAATAAATGAATATGTTATGAAAAACAGTGACCGCCAAACTCTAGACCAGTATTTATGGATTTATCCCCCATTTGAATGGAGGGGGAGAGGTTATAAGGATTAATACATATGTTTTAGTAAAATTATTACAGTAAGCAGCGTATACAAATGTAATAATCAAAAATCTATGACTATCAAAATTTCAATGACCGAAATAAAATTCATTTAACTGTCTTTTATTAATATAAATAAATGGTTGTTTAAAATGAACAAAATGAATAATCTCAGTTTCTATATTTTTGTCATGAGTACAAAACGAATCAAAGCGAAAATGAAGAATGAATTGAAAAAAAAAAAAAAATACAATAAATAAGTGTTAGCAATTGGCTGGAGAAAAGCAACCAATCGAAAACGCGTCGCTTCAACGACAGCCACAACAGAAAAAGCTGAATAAATACATAAAATGTATAAAAAAAAATTAAGAGAGATTTAAAAAGAAAGCAGATGAATTCTGCCAGAAGATTTTTGGCTTCGATACAAGAATGTCGGCTAAAACTCCTTCCCATGATTTATTATTTTTTTCTTGAAGCATTTAGAAAAAAAAAAGAAGGAAAGAAAAGCAACAACTGGCAAATTACATACACGTAAAGAAATATTAGAAAGATTATTAATTAAAAAACACGAAAAATTACCATAAAATTTCTTATATTTTAAAACTGAATTTAGAATTTTACGACACATATATTAAAAACATCCTGAACAAAATATTTTCATTTGAAAAATATCAAGAAAGAAATTCTGTAAATATTTGAACCAACAATTCAAATTGCGAATTACACATCATTCAGGCGCTTCTCCCTTAAACCACGGCCAGCAAATAAATAGATAAAAAGTATCCTAACGCTTCGGCACTGAGATCCAAAATGTTTTACCAAATAAATGAGAAAGTAAGGGTTAAAGCGACAAGCAAATATATTTCCTTCCCCTCCCACCCTCTCTTCAAGATCCCACCATCACGCATGCACGGTTGTGAATCGATGCCAACAACAACCAAGTTCTACCAGCAACAACAACAACCATCCATTTGCGTCAGTCTCCTTATTCCCGTGCACTGGGCTTACATAGTCCTCACTCCGCCCTCCTTCCTTCCTTCATATAGCCTAGACACGAAACATTTATTATATCCACTCCCATACATTTTATTTTAACGAAACAAACCAGAATTCTTTCATCTTTTCCTTCCTAGCTTTATAACGAAATTATGAACCTGGCCGATCGATAGTCTCTTTCTCTCTCCTTTGCACTTGTTGCTTTTGTCTTTTTTTTTTGTTTGTAGCTTCTGGTCAAAGTCTCTCCTTAGGAGTCAACAACGATTTCTCCCAAGGTGAAAAAAAAACAACAGTCTTCGTGGACCCATTACAGCATGGAGAATAGGTCAACTACCAAACACAATGCACTCTCTCGTTCATCATACACGTCCAAAAAGATTCTTTTACATCGTTTTTATAGTCTTCACGGTATATCGATTGGCTTTGAATTGCCCTTCGTTTAACACCCCCTCGTTTACGTTGCAATGATGATGAAGGGGCGTATATTTAACTTTCGCAGGATTCAAATCTTCAACTTCTGGCATCGGTGGCCAGCTTCAGAGTTGTCAAGGCTCATCTTTAAAAGTTTCAGATGGTTCAATCCACATTAAAAAGGAACACAGCAATATTTTAATGAATGAAAAGAAACATTTTTTTCAACGCTTGTATCTAAAATTTTCCTGAAAAATAAACGGCTTCTAGGTATATAAAATTTGCATTTTAATAATTCTTCACAAGACCGCCTTTTTCTCTCCAGACCATTTTTTAAAGCCTTTCATAATTAAAATGTAAAATGACCTTCAAGGAATTTCACAATCGCATCCAATTCCTCGCTCTTGTTGCATTAATTTCTAAATATTCTTTTAATTTTTCTTAAAATTACAAAAATAAAAAACAAGCTTCTTCTCTGGCAAAATACGCTTGAATCTATTTTATTTTACCAAAGCCGGAACCACAATTATCCAAAAGGACCGAAGTCACGGGGAACTGTAAAAGATTTTTCAGGAAAACAAATCTGAAAAGTTTATCAGGAACAAAAAAAGGAAAACGAACAGACCAATATTTTTTTCCTTCCAAAACTTAAAAAGACGTATCATGAAAAATTTGCAATTAAGAATTACAGCCAAAAACACTCATCTTTAAAATTTGCATTCACTTTTATTTTCATAATCGATTTTTCCAAAGTTCAATAATACTCACAGGGGAAAATATATCAAAATTTTACTCAGTTCTTTTTTAATTTTTTAAATTTATTTTTATCTCAAAATTAACGCTTTCAAAACCACGTCCATTTGAAGCGCTAGAGCAAAATGAAACTCTTATGAACTACACAATCGTTAAATTCTCCGACATATGCGCTTTTGTCACAATTTAATGACGTCAAGCAAAACTTTCCTGACGCAAATAGAGAACGCACCGGTCGATTTCCTCAATGCAACGAACTGCGGCCGTCCTTTGGCTTTGCTCTCCCTTCCACCGCCCTTCATCTCATTGGTCTCCATCTCCATCGACGTCATCGTCCAACAACCAAATCTTGTGAAATTTTTTTTTTCATTCCGCCCACCCTTTCGACCTCGTTTTGTAACTGAACGAAAAGATTTCGAAAAAAAGGAGGGAAAAAAAGATAAAGAACTGAAATGGACGGACGGACGGTCCATCTTTCCTTCCTTCCTCCTCCGATAATTAATGATTTCCAAAAGCAAGCGACTAACCGAACGATTAATCACTCCTGGCCCTTCATCTTTCTTTCTTTCCTTCTCACTCACTCGTCCGTCTGTCTGTCTGTCTGTTCGTCCAGTTGTGTGTTGTTGTTAACGGCTTGAGAAATAGACTTTCGCCCTTCGTTACGAAACGAAAAAGCAAAAGAGAAAGAAGAGCGAACCTGTCAACAGCGACCGTCGGAACAACATTAACTTCAATGTTTAAAAAAAAATAAATTTTTAAAAATAAAATTTGCAATCGTCATCACTTTAAATCTTAATTTTTTTAAAAAAAGCTCAAAACATAATCATGCAACTTTATTAAAGTTTAATAAGACAACAAAGTTAATAAATACCCTTACACTTAATAGGATTCAGCGAATTCGCTCCGAGGAGGAAAAGTTGCTGGTTACTTCCGTTCGTCTGGAACAGATTTTCTTATTATTATATTAAGAGGCGAAAGAGAGCACAGTGAATACAAATCGTAAATCCACTAAATGCGATTTCATTAAGTCAACCGCGGTCTTTCATTGTCAGCCCAACAATGACGTTTCTGGATAACAATGATAGAAAGAGGCCCAAAAAAAAAGACAGAATCAAGACATTTTCAGAATACTAATATCCAATATCATGTTTAGAAAATAAAAACGCAAGTAACTGCAAAACGTTAACAAGAAAAAGAGAAAAAATTTAAAAAGAAAAAGAAAAAAAAGACGATATCAAGTATAGAAATGAGCATTTGCAACATAAAGAACAATTAGAAATACCAAAAATTTACTTTTCTGAATTTTATCTCCCAAATATAGCATTTTATTTCAATACAGTTAACAGGATACACTTCAATATGGCTGTTGAATAAATACTCGCTATAATATCTTGAAATGCCAAAAACGTAATTTACACAATTTCTTTTCTTCAATTTTTTAAGCTGTTCTAATCCCGTCCTAAGAGTACGGGATTGCTGAAATTAAACTGAAAAAAATGCTCAAATAAATAAAGAGAAGGATAAAAAAGAAAAGCAACAAGGACGAGCCTACATTTCCTCAGTACACAAAAACACATACACACACACGCACACCAAAACTAATCAGAAGATTTGAGTTCTCGTTAAACTTTCACGGGATGATGCTCATAAAAAAGGCATTTTCGTTCGCCACCTAACAAACACCGCCTGAAATAAACCTTTCGCTGGACCTCCGTCTCGATGCTCCCGGTTTCCACCACGAGGAATCAAATGATGGAATCCTTGTTAGCAAATACCATCTAAACATTACCAGACTCGAGAGCAGTTCACACACAACCCAACTTCTACAGGTAATCGTCCGAAATCTGAATGGAATTTACACCAATTAAAATAAGTCAAAACGATTTTTGGGTACTCTGAGCCCCATTTAAAGCTCCGTTGCTAGGCAACGCGGGTGAAGACGATTTTTCGAACAAGGGAGAGTCAGACATTTTCTACATGAATCTTCGCTACATCATAAAAATTACCACATTTAATTTTTTATGAATTGGAATTTTACCCTAAACTTAATGTGCTCTGTTCATTATACAGTATTCGTTATGAAGATTCAAATAAGACAAGACATCACCAGACACCAAAGATAAAATGTGATGCATTTGTTGTAATAATATTACAACAAATACAGAAGAGTGCAATTACTTGTCAGGATTTATACGACATAATTAGATTCTCAAAAGTTACATATACACTTTGCAGATGTTAATTTTTATATTGCTCAATAAAAATATGAATTTTAGGGAAGTAAAACAAAGCACGGAGAAAAATCAGTATCCTAAACAAAGGATATCTGAAATCTATCGAATCTAATATCCACTAAATTTGAAGAATGAAATCGGTTTAATAGTATCAGGAATAATAAAAACGTCTACAAGTGGTGTTCGAAGATATCATCAGTAAAAAAGAAATGAGTTTTCAAACATGATAGAATTAACTAGGGCAAAAGGTTTTGGAAAACAGAGTGAATAAGAACCAACCCAAAACCAGGGAAAGGAAGTCTCCATCGTGCGTTCCCTCTTTAAGCCTAACCTCCTTGTTCTCTCTTTCTTTCGTTCTTTCTGAATGGGAAAGAGAGCGACAAAGACAGATGCAGTTAATTACCATCTGTGTGTTTGCGGGGGGAGACGACGACGGAGGAGGCAAATATTCGAAAGTCCTCCAACGACAACTTTTAAAATGGGATGGGAAGGAGGGGGAAAAAGGCAACTGGGGTAGAAGGAACAAAGTTTGTGGGGGTGTAGTACTATTGGCAGTGCACGCTTCGCTTGGGCCCAGACGGTCATCTTGTGTTATCCACACCGAACCAGGAACTCCTTCTCCGTTTTGTCCATTAACATTGTCCGCAGAAAGTAATAAAATGGGGCCAACGTTGATGGCAGGAGGCTTAAAGGAAAATGCTTCAAAAACTCTTTTTGAAAAGTTTTACGCCTCTTTTGAACATAATTAACTACCTATAAACCGTATCAAATCCGTGGCAAGTATCTTACGTATTCTCAAATACAATAGTTTCTTTCTTTTCCATGCTTTAAACCAAACTAACTAAATCAACATCTTTATAAAGTGCAAATCACATCAATGATACCAACAACAAATGCAGGAGAAACAAACGTTTCGCACTTTTAATTTCAACCTAATACAGTATACATACTTATAACTGGAAAAATAGTACCTCAACTGGAACGAATTAAAATAAATAATAATTACAGAATGAATTTTAACTTCTAATATACTCAATCAAACGAAAGATGAAAAGGGCGTGTCTTTATTATATTGACAGACATTTAACTTTACCTTGCAACTGAAATCGGAAATTTAATTGGAAACGCCCATCTTTCGTTGGACAGATTATAATAGTTATACAGCCCGTGGTAAAAAGTATTTGACATTGACAGGTCACTTTAACAGTCAAATAAACAATTCACAGTGTTTGAGAACAAAGGACAAAATTAGTCTAATATTAAACTGTTACTGCACTGTATAGTGGAAAAAATACTAACACGGTTGAGGCATTTTTGGTTGTAAAAAAAATATAGCCATGGAGGGGGTTCAGGAAGTAAGTATTTGACATCGTTCACTTAGGGAAAAAAGTATTATCATGAAACTTGCTCTTTTTTAATTAATTTTTAACTTCGGATGGATCCGTATCATTAAACACGGGTAATTTCGTAGATTTTCCTCTTTTTATAATTAATAATACTTTTTGTGGACGTTCTTTCATATTATACACATTCTTCACCACTGGTGAACGAGAAAGGAAGGGTCGTTCAAAGGAATATTCAACAGAACTCCAAAAAAAATGATTGATTTATTACAAGATAGGATAACATATGAAGAAGTGGCCAAAATTCTTGGTTGTTCCAGAACAACTGTCACATATACATGGAGAAAGTTTCGTGAGACAGGAAAACTGGTAAATGTAAAACTGGGCGTCCAAAAGCGTCAACACTAAAACAAGAGTGCTGTCTGTGACAACTGTACAAGAGTAACAGAAAATCAACATCCAAAGAACTTAATAAAGAATGGAAAAAATAACATGTTAATGTATGTGACAAGAGTGTGCGAAATTGGTTAAATCAAATGGGTTAGACTATTTAAAATGACTGTATTAAAATTCAAGATAAATGTAAAATGCAGCTGCTTGATTAAATTAAGATAATCAGGAAAATGCTTATATTATTCTTATTAATTGCAAACCTTAATCATCTCAACGCCATCAAAGTTTTAATATGTTTTGTGCTCAAGTACCGATTTTGCAAGGCAAAAACAAACCATATATGACCAAACTCCACAGGCAAAAGAGACATCAGTGACCAAAACAGCATCAATTGTGGACTCTATATGTTTGGAAGAAAGTAATTTTCTCCGACGTAAGTAGAATTTGCCTCGGTTATGGCGATGATGAAGGAAAGAAGTTCGTGCGGAGACGAATCAATGAAAAATTCGACGAGGACTGTTTGCTGAATATAACAAAGTTTCCTGTCGTTCTAGTAAACTGAGGATGCATGAGCATTGATGGTGTTGGCTACACGTGTGTGTTAGATTAAACTGTAAATGCTGAAGCTTACATAGATATTTTAGATTGTTGTCTACTTCCCACCATCGAAGATAATTTTGGTGGTGATGATGATGTTATCTTCCAAGACGATAACGCTTCTTATCATAGAGCAAAGAAAGTAGAAGAATGACTGAACCCACATGACATCAAAACACTTCAATGGCCAGTGAACAACCCAGACTTAAGTCCGATTGAAAATTTGTGGAACAAATTGAAATCATTAGTTAAAATTAATAATTCAAACAATAAATCAGAATTGTTACATTGTATCAAATGATGTTGGAAAAAAAAAATTGACCCTGTTAATTGTATACAATTGTATGAATCCATGCCTGAACGAATTCAAGCAGTAATTCCTTTAAAAGGAGGACCAACAAAATATTGAAATAAATGTCAAATACTTTTTTTCCCAGAGTGAACGATGTCAAATACTTATTAACGATGGAGGGGGTTCAGAAAGTATTTTTTTTACAACCAAAAATGCCTCAACAGTGTTAGCATTTTTCCATTATACAGTGCAGTAACGGTTTTATAATAGACTATTTTTGTCCTTTGTTCTAAAACACTGCGAATTGTCTATTTGGCTTTTAAAGTTAAACATTTGTCAGTGGCCTGTCAATGTCTAATACTTTTGTACAATAACTTAACATGACATTAAAAATTCACTTCGTAATTATTTATTTAATTCGTTCAAGTTGAAGTATTATTATAATTTATAATAATTACAGTGAATACTTCTTCATAGACGGCATTAAATTTAAAATTTCATTTACTTTGGGAAAATTCAATATTAAAAAAAAAAAAATCATACTTGATGCAATAAACTATCACAGCATCGCAATATCATAAGATTTATATAATTATGTGTATGAATATATTAAATAGGCCTAATATTTCACGGGATGTGCAAGGAGTTCCAAAGAACCATCAAGTTATTAAAAAAAAAAACCCGCTGAAATCAGAGCAGCGCTATTGAAAATAATTCTTACTTTAAAAAGTTAAAGTTTATTAAATAACAAATCAATCCATTAATTAATCTAATATAAAATCCACAAGGGTTCTCCCACGACGAACGATTCGTGTTGCTGTTGTTGGCCCCGTGGGGGTCATCGTTGTGATTCTCCGTTTAACATATGAATGACGGGGAAGAATTAATATAAAAAAAAAAAAAGACGACGAACTTTGATCATTTAACAATTGTATTTAGCAATAACTAAGTTTTATCTCGTTAGATGTCATCAATCGATAAACTATAAAACGCTTTTTTATCTATATGACTCTGGGGCTCCTCGCGATAAAAAAAAACGTTTCTGAAGGAAGTGAATAATCAAACTTTCAAAAAGGGGAAAAAATACGATGCTCTTTTTCCTAATGATATTACAATTCAAAAAGATGTTTAACAGAACTATTTACGCATAGAGTTCAAATATTTCCGCAAATATTATCTAAAATATGTAGCGAAATATTCGCTTTGGATTGGGACACATTTTTTTTTTTTAAGTTGAATATTCAATTAAAACTTTAATTTTTCCATGGGCTTTTTTCATTAAAAAATAGGTTTAGGGTCTATTCTGTTCACATAAACCTGTGATTAAGTTCATTACCATTCATTGAAATCACCCAAAACAAGACTTCATTTACAAATGAAATGAAATTAAGCATCGTACTCGAGCTACATTTCCGGGCATGTCGGTTATAAGCAAACAACATCAGCGAAAACTAAAAAAATGGTTCATTTCTAGGTTTTCGAGCTCATCTCCCGATTCGAAATTTTTTTAGAACACCCAGGCATTAGTTTCGTTCACTGCTTGTAACCATCTCTGCGAAGGACTGAAAGGGAGGAGGATTTCACCTCGGTCAAATCTAACTTCAAAACCACGTGAGCCGAGAACTGCCATTTTGAATGGGGAATCATAATAAATTTCAATAACGATTTCTACATGGTTAGAAGAGGCCTTAAGAGCTCTCATCGTCCTGTTTATCGTCAGCAGAATGTCCAAGTTGTGAGGGGAGACGGAGGGTAAATATATATATGCTGCGTTCTTCTTTCACTCCCTCACTCTTTCCCCACATGCACACATACAACTTCTCGTTTCGAACGGGCGCGGGCAGGTGTCTGGCTTCAGCACCGGCCTCGAGGTGGTACAAGCTAAAGTTGGGAGGGGAAGGGAGAGGAAACAGGATGGAAGAGAGACAAGGAGTGAGCGCGAGCTGTGATTGGAACCAGACCTCACAGGCGATTCGGTGAAGTTCACCTGAGCACCGCCTGACTCTCTCTTATTGCAACACACCTTTCCTCTCCGTCCACCTGTTGACGGAGTCAGAGACTCCCCCTTCCATTTCTCACTCCCTCACCCTTTTTACGTGGCTGCCCACTAAAAGACAATAAATCTGAGCGGCTCATTCATTGGTTAAAAAGCAATGAGTGCATGCGCTCTTATTCGCGTGTCGGATCACCCCATTTAAAATCTAACCACTTATCATAATGTCATCCAAACAGAACCACAAAGCAATAAACAATTCTATACACGCTTCCGTCGCTCAAAGTTCAACAAAGGCAATTAGTATTATTTTGAAGGTAGGCGATTTAATACACATCTGTGGAAACGGTAACAGATCGCACTTCCACATTCTACTTCTCTTTGAATCACATCATTCTAGTTTGAAACGAGGCCAACGAAGTCACCTGACCAAGATAGTCCCAGTAATATTGTAACCTTCATTGTTTCCATCTTGGATTTTAACAATCAGTATTTTTTTCTTTTGTTGAAAACAATGAAGGTTGTTGGATTGTTGGTCGGACTACTATGGACAAGTGACTTTTCCGCGTCAGGGCAGCACCACCTAAAGAGAAGGCCTGCGCACAGAAATTTCATGCATTGTTACATCATCATACCTATTATTGATAGAAATGCGATTAAAGATGACTACTTATGACGTTTTAACCATGTGTGACGTTTCCGCGCCTGTCGTTAGCCTCGAGCTTGAAATCATGCAATAATCCCTGTCGTTTATTCATTTATTGGATTAAGGAGAGACACCGTTGACAGCGCTGGTTGATCTCAGTGTAAATGAATTAAATCACTCTTAAAACTCTGCCACCAATAATGCACTTGAAACTACATAACAGAGTGACATAAGGTAATGAGACCTATTCAAGCATAAAAAAATAAAGTTAAACAGAACAAACAATTTTTCCAAACAGTCCTCTCCGTTAAAGCATTTTGGAGCACAAATGCCTTTTCACTGGCTCGATAAAACCCTCAAAATTCCTACAAAAGCAACCATTAACTATGCTCCCCATGAATGGAGCAGGCAATGGCATCCCCATACTTCAATAACATCAAAGCAGAAGATGAAATCAACACTGCCATTAACCCAAGGTTCCAAGAATCATGATAAAGCAGAGGAATCAACTATTTGTAATTTTTTTTAAACTTCTTCAATTATACGCTTTGTTCGAACTCTTAACCTATTAAAATCGATAAAACCACATAAATCTACCCACACATTCACCTTAATCGCTCACTTTGCCACATTTCAATGAGACGCCATTTTCATACATGAAAGCACGTCCCTCGACCAACTGTTTACATCTCCTTGGCACGTGGCTTTTCGCTACATGCACGAAGAGCCAGGAGACCAGTGCTCAATGGGACCGGATATTATTGGAGAAAAGTCAACAACGATACCAAACAAGTGTGTATGAAATAATATTAAAAAATTTAAAAAAATAAGGGGGGGGGAGGAGGAACGGAGTGTAGAAGGAACGCCGGAAATTGCAAAAACAACCCTGAAAAACAATAACAACAATAACATCATTGCAATGCAACTAATCAATATCTCTCCGTTTATAAAAAAAAAAAATAACACTATAAAGCTAATCTAAACAATTTAAATTTCGCCCGAGCACTTCCCAGCTAACAAAGAGCAGCAGCATTATTAAGAAGACAAACAAGACAACGAAATAGAAAACAAGTGCTTCCCCAAAGTTAACAGAGGTTAGTTTCACAGAGACAACTTTATCATGTGTAGTTGAGCATTTTAAAACGAACTATCACATCGAAGGGATCAATGAAATCAAACTTCCTAATACAGGAGATAAGCTTTGTCTTAAGAAGTTTGACCATTTTATGCCATTCCTGAAAAGTGCTAAAAAAGAAAGATGGTCTTTTCTGGAATTATCAAGTAAGTGCCTTCGATATCAAATTCACGTGCAATCGACAGACCAGTTGAAAAGTCGTCAAAAATATACTAACTACTTCAATAAAAATAAACAAATTGAAGGTTGTGCTTGTTGCTTTTCACAACTCAAAATGGCGGCGGATACACACTTCAAAAAAAAAAAATCTAAATTTAATAAACATAAATGTACGCTATTTTATACTTCGATTATCATCGTAACCTTTACTAATTCTAATTAAAACTTTTTATTCAAATTAAATAAAAACAGAAGAGAACAAGCAGAGCAATCAAACAAACGAATCAAAAATTCGCGCCTTTAATATCGGATTCGTTCATTTTATAGACTATAATATATCAACACTAAACATTTCTACAATGTTTTCATTTATTTTATAATTAATGCAAGTGCTTGTCACGAATCAAAAAACAACTTCCTCATTCTCACTGACTTTTTAAGGAACTGCGAGTCATGACGTTGCAATAAATTCGAAGATGCAATCATACATAAATATTTACACACACGTCTTTCCTTCTCTTGTACTCTCTAACCCCATCATCATCATCATCATCATCATCATCCAATTCCTCTCACTACCCAAGTAAACACACTTAGCTCACTCTTTTCTTTTCTTTTTCTTTTTTTTAAATCTCAATCCTTTTAATATGTACGTCATCGCAAATAGTTTACATAACTCGTCTGACACGCAATCGAGACGCATCCGCCAATTGTCACCTGCATTGTTGTTGTTGTTTGTGATCTACGTTTCATATTTTCCATCTCTCTCCCCTCCTGCGCCGATTTCGACGGATTCAAATGACGCTTTAGTAGTAAACCAACACTCGATCACCTTATAGGCGCTTCGCAAATCGAGACACGAGCTGGAAAAACGACCCCACATCGTTCCTTGGAAAGCGGCGTGCGAACCCGAGACTCCACTGTCACTGCCAGGAGACGACAAAAAGATTATTCAATTGACGAAAGGGGAAGGAATGCACATTTCACACGCTACATGATGGAATTTTCATCTTCGAAAAAAACATTTTTTATTAGTAATCATTCTAATTAATTTGCTATGGATACAACTATACAATAATAAAAATACAACAAAAATAAATATAATGTTCGGATAAATATAAAATCATGGATAACACTAAAACACTAATTATACCAAAACGAAGCGTTTATTTAAGAATCTAACTTTATTAAAATCCGAAATTTAATAACACTTAACCCGACCACTGTAGCATAATTTTTCCAAATTTTGATCTTTTTAGCTAGTAGTCACTTCTAAAAAGATAACTGCTTATTGCTAGGGATAATTGGAGATATAAGATTAACAAATGGAGACAGGAGAGGCAACTTGCAACACAATAAACTTTAATGCAGAGACGCCTTTCAGAGACAATCCTCAGTCTGTTTCAGGCAGAGACAGACTGAAGATAGTCGATCACTGAAACGCGTCTCTGCATTAAAGTTTATTGTGTTGCAAGTAGATCCTGTCTCCATTTGTTGATTATTTACAACAAAGACCCTAACTCATCATAAGAGCTAAGATTGTTGCATTTAATCCTATTTACATTGTTAGATGTTTTTATGCAAGTCATCTTTCTTGAATTATTCCCATACCAGCTCTTGAATACACCAAAATATTAGTTACCAAACTGCGTCGTTTTTGAAATGTCATTTTTACAGTCTTAAGAGGTGAATAAATATATAAACCTTCAAAGGAAACGTATTACATGTAAAAGATGCGTTCAATAACTTCGTAAATTATAAAGACGTCCGTCCATTGTAACGAAATACTGTTTTATCGGTTTCATAATACAGCAAATTATCTAATAATGTTATATACGCTGTACTTTACCACTCTGTAAGAGTCATTTCATGATTTTCTTGTAATTTTAAAAATTATATCTAAGGAAATTCCATTTTATTTTTCTTTTGAGCATTTCAGACAATGTTAAAAAAGATTTAACCCGAGCAAAAAAATACAGATGCTCACGTTCATCATCTAAAAGTCAATAGTCAAAATTGCAATCAATCTATCCAATTTCTCTTATAAAATAAAATAAGCCATTCCGCATTTGCACAGATTTAAGCAAAAACTTCACAACTCACATATCGTTTAAACTTAAGCAAGAATTCTTAAGATTACGCGGGGGGGCGGGGGGACATTTCCATATAAAAACGCATGGACATTCGTCTCCATAAAAAAAATCATTCGAAACGGAAGTGAGTGAAATCGTCAACATTTAACAGTGCTTTACAAAGCTAAAAAAGAAATCTGAATCACAACAGCTAGATTCGATTATCGAGCGATTGCGGATGAAAACGGCTCTATTAAGTCACAATTTCAACCATTCTACCATAAAAATTCTACTTCCGTAAATTACATATGACACGTTTACGGACGGGATGGCCCTATTGAAACGCTTAACACTTCAAGAAATGCCGAAATCACTTTCATTGCTCTCCTTCGAAGAGGCGTCCGCGAGTCTCACCCACCAAATTTCATGCTAATGAATCACGTTCACCATGAAAAATCATTCGACACCCTTGTTTATCGTCATCAGCACACTACATATTTTAAATTCATTACATATTTTTTTAAATAAGAATAGAAAGTCCGAGGAATAATATACCTTAAACCATCTGTTGAATAAAGTCAAATTACACTCGAGTCGAGGGAGTTTTTATTTCGGAAACCTACTATCACCGTGTGTGCCTGCTTGCGTCTATTATTAGTATGACTTCACGGACGGGGGAAAGAAGCAACAGGTTCCACGGAGATAAAGTAAAACTTACGAACACAATTCTCCGGATAAACAGTACAGAATGATTGGAATACAACGAGCGGTGGCAAACAAAAAAACAAAAAAACAAAAAAAACAACAAAAAACAAACACAAACCAGGGGGTGCGCGCGATCATCGCCACCCTTGCCTATTCGCCAACTCGGTCGCCTTACGAGGAACAACAACAATATTTAATGCATAGTCTCGTCAACACTAACAACAATCTCCCTTACCTGCGGTTCGTAGGTTTTGCCTTCCAAGTCGACCATCGTGGCGAAGGTTCCTAACTCGTGCAAGTGCATCGGCGGCGGTGTATCCACATGGGGGAAGAGAACGAAGAGATATTTTATGTCCGTGTACGTTCCTTAAACAACAATCACGGCATATCGGGACAGACGAAACAGCCGTCTCCGATTAGGGGGAAAAGAACATAACATAGATCTCCAGAAATCGGGACACCAAAAAAGATCAAGTTGACATAGACTTGAGTGATAAAGAAAGAGAGTAAAGAGGAGGAGGAGGAGGAGGAGAAAGAGAGAGTAACGCGAACAAATGGTTAAGCAAGTGAGCAAGAGGGCGGTTGGACGAAACCAAAGCGACGCATTAATTGAAAAACGGGGGGAGGGAAGGAAAAAGAAGCAAAAGGGGGAGGCCAGCGGAATGTGTAGCAAGCGACTGAGGGGAAAACAGTTTTGACGCTGCTGTTTTCTCCCACAGACACTGCGCTTAACTGAGAAAAAAAGTCCTCGTCGTGTTGCGACGAGTGTGTCCACCGCTCCAAATGGAACGACGACGACGCAACAATTTTTATTCATTAAACCTCTTCCTCACTGGTTGTAGCTTAATCTTTTTTTTCTCTGCTCTCTCTCTCTTCCTCTCCCCTGCAGTTGTGACGACGACTCATGTTGTGACGACGAGCGAGGCCAGCGGAGAAGCTCAACAAGTGTCTCAGAGCGGAGCGATGCCCCGACACGCCGAGTGGTCATGTCGTCCACTTTTACCCAATGCCAAGACTTCTCTCGCCCGCCGAGCTTAATTTTATTAATCCAATCAATTCAGCGATTCTTTTGCCAAAGACTTCGGCGATAAAAACAGCGCCATCACTGCTTTCGCGAAATTGTTAACAGCGATTTTCTCGCTCAATCGTGGCCCCAGCTGCAACCAGCACATGCGCAACAATACAGAGAGCGGCCAAACGCGAAAACCCGACCAAACGATTTGCCATTGACTTATATAAATGACAGTCACATTGTTTCAATTTCAATATTTCGATATTAGTAGCGAGTCAGCATTTATTTTTAATTTTGTTAACCTGATTTATTGATTGTAGTCCACATGGCGAAAAAACCCAACATTTATTTTTGAATATTTGCTTCAACCTTTTTGGGAGTAGCCCATTTATGTACTCAATGAAAAAAATCAAAAAGTAGCATTATATATTTTGTAGGTACAGTCATCAAAGGGAAATAATCCACACTTGAATTTTACTCTACGTTTTACTGTTTCAATATTAATTTATTTTTAATAATTTAATATTAAATTTAGAGTTAAGATTATTAAATTTAAATAATTATAATTAAAAAAGCTATTAAAACAACACATTAGCATGAAATGTAATATTAAGTATTAAACTCGTGTGGATTATTTCCTTTGGTTGACTGTACATGACCGAGGAGATCATATTAAGGAGGCTGTAGAAGAAAAACTACTGACAAACTGCGCTAAATAAGAGCCATCTCTTGATAGAAATTAATTTTAGTTTTCATCAATAATTTAAACATCTGAGGTATGGTGTATAATAAAGCCTCTTTAATTAATTTTAGTTCTCGCTAATAATTTCTAAATTGAAATTGCAGGCGTTTGATCTATAAGACTGATGCTTTAATTGTCCTCTACAACATGAATTTCTCTCATGTAACCAAAATACTCAATTCCACTTGGTCTACCACATCTGTAAATGTCACACTATAAATACACCTTGGGTAACTATTATGCTCCAAGTGCCGATTTCCACTGACCCATGGACAAAAAAGTATGATTGCAATTGCTAGGGCTAAAGGTTTTGCTGTTGAATGAACTAGCCTAATTTTCAGAGTGTTTCGAAATGAGCAATGATTATACGGGATGATTATAAAGTCCATAGGACACATATTTAGTAAAATTTCAACGTGACTGCTTTGCATGTCTAAGCCAATCCCCGGCGTTCCTCCACGGCCCGAAAACTTAACTCCAACATTGATGGTGTAATTTCAGCAACTGCGGCTATAACGTATTGTTCCAATTGTCTTCACCTGATAAACTTCCCTACAAGAAAAGTCAAAAGAGAATAAGGTCTGCTGATCGGAGGGCCCAAAATCTTGGCAAGCCATGAACAATCCACATATCGAGAAAAGCATCATTCAGGTCGTCACGAACTCAAGTACCCATAATTCCACGAGCTAACTGTGCTAACATGGTTGAGTGAATTTCAACCCTTACCAATCCACTGCTGAATGTAGGTCTCCTCCAGACGTTTCCAATGCTCTGCCCTGGGCTTTGCTTTTTTTTTTATTATTATTAGCGCCCAACATTTTCTGATGTCGTCGTTCCATCTGGTATGTGGGCATTGTCGTGGTTTTTCAATACGGTACTTCATAGCTACCAATCGAGGATGGTTGTGGTCCATCTGTTGTGTTTTCTTTTGGCAATGTGTACAGCTCATTGCCATTATAAGAAGGAAAAACTTCTTACCACTAAACATTCAAGATATGACACGCCAGATGTGGGTTTTTTTGTTGTTGTTTTTTTTTGTGTAGAAAGAGATTTTTCCTTCCTATACAGGCAATTCCAACCACAATTCCTTCTTATTTTTTCATTTGAGATGTCGAACACTTTGTCTGCCCTCGAATGCAAGTGGTCAGGTTTACTGTCCCTGATGTATAGAAGGTTCCAACAATTCGAGGTAAATGTTTACAATAATTCTTTATTCCATAGACCCTTGTCCACATAAAACCAACCACACATTTACCTTTTATTGTTAGCACAAGAAAATGGATATTGTTACTATATGACAAGAATGTAAAGGAACTTCATAAGTATAAGAATGATAGGTCAATTGTATCATTATGACGTGATGCGAGAGAAGTCAAGATCAATAGCCAAGTATTGCCCACAGTTACCAGGTTTAATGATTGCAAGCATATTTCAAACCTAAAAAAAATTCCTCTCGGCTTGTTTAAATATTACAGATTCTAAACATTTTTCTTCTTTGACCCATATATTTCTCTCTCTTGCGACCTAAAATACGATTCTAAGTTAATAGGTAAATTCATAGACAAGTTGAAAGTTTTAGTGACCCGAAGTGAACTGCAGACTAAAGGTTAGAAAAACTGGTACGTTTTCAACGACTATTCTATACGATCGGATGTCACCTTTTCAGGCATCATTTAAAGGTCAACGAAACGCAAAGCATCCGATATTTCAGGGTGTGCCTAATGCTAACCTGGTTGCGACTGGCACGAGTAAGAAAATGCAGCACGGCTATATAGATCGACTCCCAAAATCATCGGAGAATTAAATCCCATTGAAACATTTAGGTCCATCTGGACCCGAAGGTGAAATACCAAAGTAGTGATATTTCTACCTGAATTTCGAGTGCCCATATAAGAGGAATGTACTGAATTATTTGCTCTATGAAGCACCAGAAGGGACTAACTTTTATTTTTTTATTTTTGTGCTTAATACTTGATAATGATTAAGTCTTAGTATAAACATCTTGGCAGGGATTCGGGTCATAGTGGCGGTGGTGGTGCCATCTATGTATGCCCTGAGCGCTCTTTCGGGTCCAGATGCAATATCTCAAGCGACGTATGCTCAACAAAACTCGCATATCAAGGCAAGTCGCGCACAAAAAATCATTTAATAATGACAGGAAGGACTTAAATTAGTAAAAGCAAGATAAGCAGAAATAAATAATTTGTGAAGGGAAAAAATTAAGTCTTGAAAGTCAACCCATATACTATTCGTTATGGTCAAACCATGTGGCGTTTTCTAAAGGGAAATCTTGAACCCATTAATCTACGCCCACTTTTAACCCTTTCGTTACGGATGCATGCAAAAGGGGCTAAAACCAAACTACACACACCCATTGTAGAAATCTCTTCGATTCTGCAGGAACTTAAAAGAGAATGTCAGTGGTTTAATTTTTTTTTCTTCTTAAGGCTCCCTCTTCTTTTTTCTATTTCTTCTTTTCTTCCCTTCTCATTTCCTCTGCGCCCCCTCACAATATAACATTCGTTCTCAGCCAAAACAGCTGTTGAAAAAGGCAACACAACGACGATGACTACAAATCCCCTTCTCCCGCCCTAGCGCCCCTTCAAATCTTTCCCTCCAACCGAAAGAGCATCTACTTGTTGATATATTTTCCTTGTCTCTCCTCAGTCAGTGTTTCTCTTTCATATTAACGAAACCTGCTCTTACTCTTCCCCCCCCCCCCCCTTTAAAAATTTTTTTGAAGGCTTTCCATTGCACTTTCAAATGTGTGTCTGTGTGTTTGTAAAACGTCGGCAGCTGAAACTCATCACTTGCAATAATCCTTTCTCGAGCTCATCATCCCCGTAATAAAAAAATAACGTCACTTTTTCTGTCATTCACTCCACCCTCTACCTGATTTTTTTAATAATCATTAACAACAAGAAAGAAGTTTTTATAATTTATTTGTTTGTTTCATGCATTGTTTTTAAAATGTTTAATGTTACGCTATTTCTTAAAACATTGTTAAATTAATATTAAAATGGCCACTTATGGGTAAATTTCAAGTTTATGAAATTAAAATAACAACAAAACAACAACAACAACATCCGGTGGTAAATTCGATAAAACAAAAATCATTTGTTACTTAAATTCAGGGGGAAAATCGCCGTTCACAATATCAAAAAAAAATCAATGACGCAAACGAAAGTTTTTATTTTTTAAAAACAAGTTCAGGTGTCGACATTATGCAACAAAAAATCCATAATAATAGAGGCCGATGGATAGACACTCACATGGCACCAACAGCATGCCAAAGAGATGTTTCAGGTGAGAAGAACTTGTTCATTGTTAAATCTATCGAACCCAAAACCTTTTCGCGCCTTCAATAATTTCAACTTCTTACTTGTATCACGTCATTTCAACACAATAAAACAAAACAACAAACAAGCACGTTTTTAAAAACTGGACTTTTTACGTTCACGATACCTTACAAAAACATACATAAAAAATAGAAATAAAATTTAAATTTCAATGGAAACAATAAAATAATTTCATTATCACTCATTCGTTTTCTTTTTTATTATTAAAACAAAATACAATTATCGCGTGAAAGTCGACACCTTTGAATAAATAAACAATAAACTTTTTTTTTTCCATATTTATCTCGCAAATTTGTCACTTTCAGCATTAATCAAAGTTCATTTGGAACATTCGAATTTCCTCCATAAGCCATTTTAAGGGAAATCGCTTCGTTTATATACAACGGCACCCTCCGCCGCCGCTCTTGCCCCCTTCTCCGACACAAATAAGCCCCCATTGTCTCGAACGATTTGCTCTTTCACATCGTTCCAACTCAGTAAGGTAAAGGGAACAGAATCAGATCAAAACACACCACACCAAAAATAATATTAAAAAAATTAATTTAAAATAAATTG
>JAHWFO010046501.1:449009-480067 GCA_023313115.1 Rhysida immarginata | reverse complement strand
CTTGATTACGACCAATCCTGCGCATCTCTGCAATCTGCAACCGTCTGAATAGAGCATAGGTTGTGTGGCTTCTTTTTTTAATCTACTTTATGCTGTTAATTTTATTAACGAATATTCGCGTCCTATTTTTTTTATATTTTTTTCACTGGAGCTGCTGTTTGTTTCAATTTTCTGAATAAGCAAAATAGAAATTTATCCGAGTTCAGTCTGTATTTCAGTAATCTGTCTGTCGTTCACGAAAAGTTGAGAAGAAGGAATAAAACTATCTCTTTTAACTAGTCTGTAGCAAATTATTTACTTCAGGAAAAAAAATTAAAAAACAAATCTTTAATTTTTCTCCCTTTTTATCTCCTGAAACTTTTTCTAGTCATCTATGATAGGACCAAGCCTTATTTCCAAGTCATTTCAGGATTTTACGAATTAATTGAATTACTTATAAACAAAAACATACAATAAAAAACGACTTTGGGCTTTTTATTTTATTTTATTTTATTTTATTTTATTTATTTATTTTACTAAAACCTACTTCATCACCAGATTTCCTCAGAGTGTAAATTCTTTCGAAATGGTAGCTCCTCTTCCTATTTACAAACCACCCTTTCAAAATTTTATAAAACAATTTTATAAAAAGAAAGAGGGACGCGCATAGTTACCCAGTCGACAGGAAGACCTGAATATTAACCCAATCTAATGCAAATTTTTTTTACAATAAAAGGAACGTAATTAAACCACTAATTTTCTTCTCCGTATAAAAGCAGAAAACTTTGCTTAAAACTAAACTACTGATTACAAAATTGAAATACTGAAGAGCTACACAAGCCATCTCGAGCTTCTTATCGAAGACTTCGATCGCGCGGGAATCACCGGTACGTAATAATGGACGTCACCTCGGATGGCAAGGGATTCATCCCAAGATGGTCAATTTTCTATTCCACTTCACCCTTCCACCCCATTTCCCTTCCATCCCCTCCCTCCCTCCCTTCCATTCAAAAAAGGCAGGCCCATGCCATTCATATACAAAAAATATAACTCTGAGCATTAATAATTTTACAGCATTTCTTATTTTAGATAATGGATTAGTCTTAGTATTGTATTTCTTAACAAAATGAATGGACGCTTTACAATACAACATGGTTGAAGGTAACAACGACTAGTTTCAGCTTTTATTCTTGTAAACTAGAAGATTCTGCAATCATTCTAAAGAAATCCACCAATCCCAGGAACACTCAGATCTTAGAAGCTATCGAAATTTATAAATCTATTCCAACGCAATTTCTAAAAAGCTTGTGCTTAATGCTCAACGGTATTTTGACGTCTACCCGATCTTAGACCAATTATGTGAACCATTGTAAGTAGCCAAACATAATTTTTACGTTTATTCTTGTTCATTTGAAGGATAATATTCTCCACACAACACTTAAAGGATTCAAAATAAAAGTTCAAAGCCCAGGCTGAGATTCGTAGACAGCCGATGAATATGGGAAAATGTTTCGGAACCCAGGTGCTTTCTCTGAAACTCCATAGCATCGTTGTTTCCGAAGACTCATTGCCCGTGTAAAATAAAAAAAAAAATCAGTCCATTCGCTAAAAAACTTTTCGAGTGACAACTCAGGCAGCACGTGATATAAGGTGTCATAATATCTGAAGAACTTGAAAATGAAGAAAACGAAATTTATATAAAAATTTGAATTTTGAGATTAATTTTCCAATTGATAAATAGCAATTTGAAATAGCACGACTTTATTAAAGAACTGGAAAACAACACCAACAACAATCATTCCTAAGCAGACGTAATCTAAATGTTTACAAAAGTATTCTCTTCCACCCGAATCCATTTACGGGAGATTCTTCCAAGAATTCTGTCATTTCCCAAGAAAAAAAAAAGTTAAAATAGAAAGGGAAAAACTGCCTTTTCCACTCCATCGTCTATTCTCGTTCCTTTTTCCTAACATTTCCTTTGCTTTTTATTGCCCTTAACCTTCATTTATTTATTGTTCTCACTTTTAACGATCCTTGACAACAATCTGGCCAATTACAAGGCGCGACAACCCGTATTTTCACTGCGGTTAATAGTGCAATTCCTCCCCCATCCCCTTAGAAAATTTCCAAAATACTTTCAAAAACCACAATAACAATATCTATATCTGTTCTGTTAACTATTTATCTAATTTACACATTTATTTATTTATTTATTTATTTATTTATTTATTTATTTATTGTAAGCAACAGGCTAGTATTAGCCAAGAGACAGCTTACAAAGAAAATATATATCATAATATACATAAAATATCTAGAGGCATCTTCGCACGTTTGCGATTCTTCCATAAACTTCTAAAGAACTTCAATGGAAGTCTTACAGCAGATACTTAAGAGTGAGGGTAATATGGACGGACTTTCTCTTCCGTTAAAAAGTTCAGAGTTCAATTCCCGAATACAGATTTGTTTATTTCTTTTTTTGGAAGAATTGGACTTAAATGCTTAACATGCTTAACTGCGGACACACTCGTCAACCTATTCCACGACTGAAATTGGTGAAAATAAAACATTTCTTAATTACTGACTTTAACAGCAATTTCTCTGCTAATAACCAGGTGGTTATTGGATAGTTGAAGTTTAGATTTATCGCCACTGCATGACTTATCAGCTCAAAGCAAACATGTCCTTTGTCACTTGTCGTTCGATTAGTACACGAACTCACGCCCACGCATCATCAACCCAGATGGTACGAGATGGCGGTGACTTACTTCCCCTCATATCTCTTTACTAAACTTCATCTCCCCCCCTCCTCCCCGCCTAAGTAACTCTTTTTCATTTGAAAACAACGCGATAATCATACAACCTACTTAAACGTTTCTCGACTACGTAATTCATATAAATTCATCATAACAAAAACCAGAAGAATACCAATAAGTTTGCGGCAAAATTAAATCTCATCAATATCAAGCCCAATATTTCAAAAGCAGATTAATTAATTGCAATATTTAGTGCCAAAGTTTTCTAGTGAAACCTGCACTTTTCTCAGGGAAATTTCTTTTTCGTTATATTGTCTGCTATTTCGTTTACTGTTCAAGTCTTCATTAAAAATTAAAAAAAAACTTTCCTCTCATTCCTCCACTTTGTATCCCCTCCCCTACTCCCACATGAAGGAGGGGTCATAGTTCACGTCGTCTCGGTCGCGTCTTGTGTTTCCACCTGATGCCTCTCAAATGACAAAACTAGTTTCTTCAGCACTTATCACAATAAGTATCGCTCGCGCGGACACGCTTTGACAACTCCCATTCTTAATAGGACAGTTTTATTATTTTAAGGACAGTTGAGCTTTTAACTGCAAATTTAGGAGATCATTAAATGTTATACACCTGAACACGTGTTTGTTAAAAAATGCATTTTTACTATTTCTTGTATGAGAGTACCAACTGACAAGAGTGCTAAATCATGTTACGAACGTTGAGTGGTCTTTCAGTGAATACGGATTTGAAGCTGTAGGTCATATCCGATGGCGGAATTGCTACACACACAAAAAAAGAACAAACTGTATGCATAGTTTTATACAAAGATCTGATTAAAACGAAAAGAAATTATTCATACCACCCTTAAAAATGTTTTTGAAGAGAAGATTAGAGACATTGTTTCTCTGCACAATAATTATTTTATTAAAGTTTGAAATTTTTAATTAACTGTCCACAATTAGCGCTCCACAAGTCGCTGAAATACAAAAAAATGGGGAGTGGAAGTGATACAAATTCACAAAGTGACAAGAGATTAAAAAAAAAATGGGGGTTTGGGAAAACGAAAGCATCCAAGAAAAGAATATGGATAGATGAGTGGGTGGGTAGAGAATTTAGTGGATGGAAAAAGTTAAAAGGAGGAGGAGGAGAGAAGGTGGTGGGAAGGAAGGGGGGGGGGAGTTAAAAAGGGGAATGAATCTCCATCCCTCATTTCTTGTTCGGTCGCCGAAACGACACCAGTGAGCAGAAGAAGTAGAAAACATCTGGAGCCAGAGAGAGAAAGAATGAAAGAAAGAGAGAGATTCCGTCGACAGTAGGAGGTCCACGACCGAGTGCCGAGATAGTTTAAAGCCCCTCGTTGCAAACTCGTAACGTTTTAGGATGGATGGCAAATCCAGAGAGAGGAAAACGGTCGGCGGTTCATCCTCCTCGTTGCAAAGATTAAAGGAAAAATAAACAACTGCTCACAATCCAAGTTAATTTTTAAGTTATTTTTATATTTCTTGTAAAATTATAGGAAAGATATAAATTTTTTTTGCTCCCATCTTTGACTTTCTATAACGATACAGCGATTGGCAATGCGTTGAAGAAGTGCGCCAGGTCTTACGGGCGTCTTTTGCAGGAAAGCCGTCATTCTTATTTCAAACATATTATCATCAAACACAAGGGAGAAAAGAAAAAAAAAAAAAAGATTTGCAGCTATGAAATTGACTGCAACCCACTTACTTCGGATAGTATGGCTTAATGTGATCTAAAATCCTAATCACATTCACCATCCATTAAAAACCAAGCGTATGCCTTTAGTAAGAGCTTTTAAACGAACAGCTAGTTCTGGTTAATATAATTTTTATGGTTTGTGCTCTATCGATCGCTTATTTTGAACACATCCTCCTAGGAATAAGGGAATAAAATGAGTTATAAGTTAAGAGAAAAATTTCGTCGGGATACAAGGAATTACGGATTGTCGCGACCATAACTTCATGATAAGCCATTGCTAGAGTCAAGACAAACCCAATGGATTAACTAACTACTAAAGTCATATAATAAAGAAAGTGGTTGTTCGCCGCCTTCTTTTCTGTAAGCAGCTACTCACAGTCTTAACGTAATTAATCTTTCTACTCTTTTACTAAAAATCTTATGAATAATCTATTGAATATAAAAAACAACAACTTTCTTCATTATTTCTAAAAATGAAATCATGTGACAACTTTACAAAATATCAAACATTCCAGTCATTGTGATTTAGTCATTCTAAACATAAGTTTGATAAAGCTTCAGAAAATTCAGTTTAGGAGTATTTCACATCGGGCTAGAGCTGCTTGATTTCGTTCCTCAAAGTAAAAATAACAGAACTGGTGTTCCAATATTCAATAAAATAGACTATGAAAAGATAAATTTATAAGTTACTATAGAAATAAACTCAATTTTTAAGTTACAAACCAACAATTTACAAAATAGCGCTAAAAATGTCTGCGATTATTACACGACATATATAATGAAGAAAGCATTTTCTAAAAACAAGTTATATTTTTCGACTTTTCATATAATTTTAACAATTCCTGACCCTTAATACGCTGCTGGCAAAATAAATAAATAAATAAATAAATAAAAAATAAAAATGCAACACCTAGAAGGAATGGGTCGATTTATTTGAAATTTTGCACACAACACGTTTGGCTTGTTTGGTATTAACGTCCTTTTCAACTGCCATGGTCATTTCAGGACGGCGTTATAGGGACCGCAAATTTTGCCTCGCAAGGGTTCTTTAACGTGCAGCCGGCAAACAACTATACGGGGCCAACGGCTTTACTTCCCTTCCGAAGGAAGTGCGTGATCTCAGGATTTTCCCCCTGAAAAAATCCTCGTCGTCCTCGGTCGGGGTCGAACCCGCGTCCTCGGGCATCAAAGGCGATCACGCAACCCCTGAGCCACCGAAGCCGATGCACACAACACGTCCAGAAGAACGTTGTACAGGGTGACTCCCATGCCCCTCCTGGAGAAGAATGGTTTCGACCAGATTCCCATGCACTGGTGTTCTTGCAGATGTGGTGACAACAACTGCAATGTCTCGCACTCCTGTGCAACAACTCACGGAGTTTGACAGAGATCGGATTGTGGGACTTCGAGAGGCTGGATGGTCTCATCGACGTATCGTGGCGCAGATCGGTCATAAAGTTTTACGGAAGAAACGCACTCACGTAGACCTGGTTCTGGACGCCCAAGCACTATTGACCCACGCCTAGACCATCGAATCATAAGAGAAGCTTTGAGAAACCGTACGGCATCCACAGCAGAGATAAGGGTCAGAGTGGAACCAGCTTTGTCAAGACGGACCATTGGTAACTGTTTGCTAGCTGAAGGACTGCGGGCACGGATTCCTCTAGCCAGACTCCCACTTCTGCAAGAACACCGTGCTGTGCGGTTGCAGTGAATGCCTCGAAAGAGCTGAATGGAAGTCTGTGGTCTTTAGTGGTGAGAGCAGATTCTGCATGTACACCAGTGATGGACGTCTACGTGTGCGCCGAAGAGCAACAGAGTGCAATCTTCTACAGTGTACCGGTCTACGGCACACAGATCCAACCCCTGGCGTAATGATGTGGGGTGCAATCAGTTACAACCCGTGATCACCCTTACTGTTTGTGGATGGAACATTGAATAGCATTCGGTGCGTCCAGCAGATGGTGGAACCTGTTCTTCTACCCTTCTTGCAACAGGAGGATAACATTTTTAAACGAAAGAACCAACGGCTTTTCCACAAAACAGTTTATTCTGCATGAATGTACATTTCGATCGCTAGGCGATCTTTCAGCATGACTGAATTGAACAGTGCAGGGAAGACGAAACGAGCGGTTCGAAAGCAAAGCTTTCACTGCCATACTCGTCCAGAAAGTAACCAGGGGAAGTACACTGAACTAGGCAAGAAGCCAGATGAAACCTAGTTAAGTCATCCAGAGGATAAGATGGAGTCCTTTCCTATCAGGACGATAGAGTTGATTGTTGATTGACGAGGGACAAGGGACACGAGGAGCTAGGAGATCCAGTATTCGGGAAAGATGGCCTTTTGGACATTGTCGAAATTGATGTCCAGGATGTGACGAGGCCTGCGATGCCTGAGGAAACTTCTAAAGGTGAGCGGATGATCAAGAATACCTTTAACCAGAAGACTGGGATGGTCCTTCATCTTTGGAAGCAGCTTTTTCAGCAACTCCTGGACGTGATTTCCAATGGGAGGTAGGTATATCAAAATCGTCGGCAATAGAAGTATTTGTTGCAACTCTCCTGTCAAGTTGGGCAATGGTCCGCAAGGTAACGTTTTGGAAGGTTTGGAGGTCCTTCCATCTGGCCTTACATATTGTTGCCCAGGCAGGCATACCATAAAGCCAAATGGTTCGGATTACCGTCCTGTATAGCAATAGTTTGCAGTCCAATCTAAGCGCGCTGTTTCGCCCCAGAAGAGCTACCAAACTGAATTTTGCCTTCTTTGCCTTGTTGATGGCGTAGGAGACATGGTCGCCCCAATTTAGTTTGGCATCTATTACCACTCCGAGGTATTTGTCATGTTTTACCCATTCGAGCTCTTTATCAGAAAGGACGAGAGGACTCGGGGGTTTTCGAAGTTCTTCGTAATGAACATCGCCTTGCATTTGTCAACATTTAAATTGAGTCTCCACTTAGCAAACCATTTCTCGCACTGATGTAAGGCTTTTTGTAACCAAGATATGACGTGAACAGGATTGCGATCAATAGTCATGATGGACGCGTCATCAGCAAACAGATATAGCTTGCAATTAGTAAAAGTCGGAAAGTCATGGATGAAAAAGTTGAACAGTGCAGGTCACAGTAACGAGCCCTGGGGAACACCAGCATTGACGTCACAAGGGTCGGACATGGAGCAGCCAACCTTGACACGAAATATCCTGTTCGACAGAAAGGAACTAATCAAAGCAATCAGATCGTCCGGAATACCACAAGTAATCATTTTATAAATGAGGCCTTTGTGCCAAACCTGATCGAAAGCTTTCCGGACATCCAAGAAGATCAAACCACCGTATTTAGTACAGTTTAGAGGAGTGTTTAGATCTACAACAAGCCTCCAGATCTGAAGTTGGCAGGAGTGACCTGGGCGAAAGCCGAATTGCTCTTCCCGAACAAGATTGTTGGTCGCACCGAAGTCGTTAATCCTCTTCAGAATGATGCGTTCAAAGACTTTTGATAACATAGATAGTAAGCTTATGGGCCTGTAGCTGACAGCGAGAGCAGAGTTTAGACCAGGCTTGGGTATGGTAACGATGACGGACTCCTTCCACTTATCGGGGAAGTAACCAAGTTTCCAGCAGTCGTTCTTGGCTCTGGTAATGGTCGATGCGACATTAGGAGGCAAATTTTTGAGAGCAGTATTGGTGATGCTTTTTTGGTCTTAAGTCGTTTGATGACTTCGGAGATTTCTTGAGTACTAATGACTTCCCCAGGGATGGGAACACGATGACTGCGCCCGTAGGCGATGCAGCCATTATTAACTAGCTCAGTGTTTGAGAGACTGTCCAGGGTGGTCTCACTAGGCGTTGTAAATTGACTTTTCAGGGAATCAGCGATCAATTGAGCCTTATCCCCATCACTGGTGACAACGTTGCCATTGCCTGCAAGCAGTGGCGGCAATTGGATTGGTCTGTTACAGACAAGGGCTTCAGTTTTTTGCTCCACCATTGATTTCATTAGAGCTTTAACCTCCTCCTGAACCTTGCGAGAAACCAGGTTGTACTTGGTCTTGAAGAAGGGAATTGCTTACGCTGCCATAATCTTCTGTAAGAATTCCTTTCGAGAATAAGACGCCTGATATAAGGTCGAGATGTTCAGGACGCTTACGGTCGGTAGTAGAGATACTAGAAGTAGTGGCATCGTTGACAACACGGGTGATAGCATTGATATTACTATTGATATCCTCCTTATCAATAACCTTGTAAGGAATGCAATTTTCTCTAAGAATATCCCTAAGAGCTTCCAGTCCTGTTTAGAGCGGAGCACAATCTTCTTATCGATGTTTAAACCCTCAGACATACGCATCACTGGACGGTGGTCAGAAGATAAGTCGTCGACTGTGAATATATTATAGGGCTTGAGGAAGCCTTTAAGAACTGCAATATCCAGCACGTCGCTTACTGGAGAGTGGCCACAGTAGTACGTGTCATCAAGGGGACCAGCAACGAAGGTGTCAATCTCGTTTAAGGTACATTCATATAAGATATTGCCGTTTTGATTGGAGCATTTGGAGTTCCATGCATGGTGCTTGGCATTCAAGTCGCCCGCAATAACAACTGGAATGGGCCCAGACGAGCAGCTCGTCAAGTTCGCACGGATCAAGCTCGTGCTTAGGTGAGTTATATAAAGAGATGAATTTGATTTCACCTGCGTTCACATCGTTTATAATCACGGAGACCGCTTCCATTCCCACAAAGTCTGGAGTGACAGACTCACGATGATCAATGCTGTCCTTAACAATGATCGCTGCTCCACCAAAAGCGTGACTGGCATTATTACCCAGTGGCCGATCCTTGCGATAAACACGATACCCAGGCAAGGTGAAGACTTGAGTAGATTTCAGGGGCGTCTCGCACATGAAGGCGATGTCGACATTCCAATTTATAAGGAAATTGTAAAACTCGATGCGCTTGCGAGCGATTCCCCTTGCATTCCAAATATTGCAACGGAGTTTCCCTTGATTAATGATCATGTATGGGTGTCTGTCCATGATCATTTGTTAGATTCGTGAGAGGCAATCTGTGGCACTGCTTTTCCACTTTCCTTGAGGTGATTTAGCAAATTTCCCAGAAACCTGTAAATATCACGCAATTGATTGTGGTCGACCATACGTGTGTCCCTAGTATCAGCAGAACTGGATGCGACCGAAGCATAGGATTTTCCCTCTACCGTTTTGGTGCTTTTGATCCGTTTGACTTGTGGATATTTGGGACACTTGGTGTAGCTAGATGTGTGCTGGCCAGAACAACGTATACATTTTGGGGGGTCAGTACAATCCCTCGACTGATGATCGCCAGCGCACTTATTACATTGAGGCGACTCGGTGCAACCTTGGTAGACGTGAGCAAAACGTAAACAGTTATAGCATTGCAAGGGCCTTTTGTAGCCTCTAAATAACTCAACAATAACAGCTAGAGGACCGACACGCTTCAAACTCAAAAAAAGACTTATTCTGTTCATTATTTTCAAGTAAGACCAAAACCACTGGCATTTCTACTGCACCGTTTGCTTTTTTAAGCCTGATTGCTTTTTCTGGAAAATAGTTTGCCTTCCTAAGGTCTTCGCAAAAGTCTTCCAGGTCATATGCTGTATCAACATTTCGAACAACGTATTTAAGCGTTTTCTCTGACTTAAGTTGATGATGCTGGATCTTTAGCACATCGTTGCTATTTACTCCAGACACAGGAATTTTATGACTTTCCTCGTCGTGACACTTAATCTTTATGGTGTCCTTTCGACCTGTGTCGGCGGTAATTTTGTCAAGAGGTACGTGCTTTTTGATCTCCTCCAAAATTTCCTTTATTGGCTTCCCATGGTGACGAATGATGATTGGAGGGATATAAATAGCTCCTTTTCCACGGGTAACGTTAATTTGGGACGTACTGTGCTTGGCCTTGTTAGCACGAAGGGCTACACAGCTACTAGCGCTGACATCAACAGTGGACCGAATATTTTCGATCCTAACACCTCCTTTGTTTCTCTTATTCTGTGCAACATGCCAGTCACCTCCATCAACGTCAACAGAGTCATTATCAAGCCTCCTCTTTGTGCTAGTTCTTGATGAGGAGCTACCGTCGCTGACCGCGCCCAGGCCTGCAGGACCTTCTTTACTATTGAGTAGGGGAACAGCGTTATCCACTAACATGGGCGAAACGGACGTAGTGTGAGAGCCTATAAATTCTTTGATAGCATTGCTAAGATTGGCAATGCCGTTGGTAGTTTCCAAATTTGCACGCTTTACATCCTCTCTAAAAGTATCAATATTTGTATTCACACTACTAACATCATTGGTCAGCGCTTCCAACCTTGTTTCTAAGTCCAGATATTTTTTTGTTCAATTCGGAACTTAATGCCTCAAGCTGTTCATTTATAATGATGTCAAAAGCAAAAAATCTGGGACCCTTACATGCATCTTTGGACGCTACATCACAAGGTAACACCTTACCGTCAGCATATTTTATAGTAATGCTAGCAGATTTCGACGCAGCGCCTGTCGTCGCCATGAAGCACGTGTCCTTAGAAGGACCCACCTACTCAGGACGACGCAGTCCTACCTTTTGGTAAATCCACCGGTGAATACGCAATAGCAACCAGGATCAATAATGACGCAGCCGGGCACCTCCAACTCTAGGTCCACAACGTCCGCAATGACTGATATATGAGACGACTCCTGATGACATCGATGTACTCTTCCTCTTTAGGAACTCTGATGTACCATGAGCTACTCTGTACCTCAAGTCAGGTTTGCGAGAAAATTAATTCTACGCCAGGGACCCACTTGTGGATGATTAAGATGATAATAGATGATATGAGAAACGTCCTTAGATTTGCGAGGAAATTAATCCCAACGCCAGGGACCCAGAAGGATAGTGAGCGTCTTGATGTACTGGTTTACGGGAATATTAATTCCAACACCAGAGACCAGCACATAAGACGTAACAGAAGGTGAATATCGCCCTGAAAGGGCGCACCGTGAAATGAGAGCAATGAGATGATACCTGAAATGAGAGTAGAGGTGACACCTTGAAGAGCTAGTCCGCCTGATCGTCCTGATTGTTGATCGTCGTTGCAATAACGTTACACAGGTATTTGTATACTTAACGGACCAATATGATACAAGTTAGAGTCGGGAATGAATTGTAAACCAATGGGATAAATTTCCATTAGAGCTACCTGAAAAGTCCAAGTTTCGGCCAATGGGAGTAATTGTCCTATTTTAGTGGATGTACCTCAATATGGCTGACCAATCAGCTAGGTCCATGGGTCCCTTGTCTGCGTTAAGGATAATATCAATGTTTTTCAGTGATCTCCAAAGTTTCCAAGAAGATAGGTCTCCAATCGTTTGTTTTTATGTAGAATCCAATACCCATTTGGTTTCGTGCCGTGCCATATCATAAAGATGTGCTGCGCAAAACTAGAACTTTCTGGTCGGTGATTCTTTACGTGCTGGAAATGTTCTTTAACCCTGGTCGAGATCCTCCTTCTAGATCGTCCTATATAGATGGTATATACAGGGTGTTTTTGAATTGAGTACAGATTTTTTGGGAGATGATAGATGAGGTCCTTAGAAGTATTTTTTGTTATATGAACATGGGGTCCCCGCAGCTCCGTTTACTTACAATACTGCATTGAAAAATCAAATGACACCGGGACGCAGTGTGCGTTGGTAGGCCTAGATTATTTTATTTTTAACAATTAACACAAGCAATCTACTGTAAAAACTTTTAAAGTAATTGTTTGCAAAGGTGCACGTGCTTGTTTGTTGAAAAGTCTTAGGACAAACTTCGTCAAGGAGATTCCATGGTATCCAACCCCTTTGAACTAATCGCATTCTGGGAAAGCAGTAGGTAAAGATTTGTTTTAAAAAGTTCACTTGATGTACTTTTTACATGTGTAAAGTTAAACAAACAGTATGAATCGTTTTACATGGAATGATTATGCAGACATGCATCTGTGTCTCGGTGCTGCTGGTACCATGGATGGTGCAAGGCGTTTGTATGCTGAACGTTATCCCAACAGAATCCTTCCCAATTCACGAACATTTGGTGCAGTAGATCGTCGTCTAAGAGAAACAGGCGACCCGGTGTCATTTGATTGTTCAATGCAGTATTGTAAGTAAACGGAGCTGCGGGGACCCCATGTTCATATGACAAAAAATACTTCTAAGGACCTCTTCTATCATCTCCCAAAAAATCTGTACTCAATTCAAAAACACCCTGTATAAATAAATAATTAAATATATACTGGAGATGACCTCCAAACTTGATGTAATAAGACCTCTAATATGGAAGGAAAAATTCTACGACCTAAAATTTTGCAATAAATATCTGTGCAATAAATAAACGTTATGCTGAAAGAAGATCGCCTAGCGATCGAAATGTACGTACATTCATGCAGAATAAACTTTTTTGTGGAAAAGTGGTTGGTTCTTTCGTTTAAATTGTTCTACTATCCACAGACTAAGGTAATACTTATTTTTCTAGGAGGGTAACATGTTTTTCAAGCAGGATAACGCCGGTCCACACACAGCCCGTGTTAGCTTGCAGGCTTTACATAATGTGGCACTACTTCCCCGGCCAGCACGATCTCCAGACTTGTCGTTAATTGAGCATGTGTGGGACATGATGGGACGTAACGTTCATCGTCGCTGCACACCAGCTGCAACAACTCCACAATTGCGCCACAACAGCATGTTCATTAGGCTTGGAACAACCTACCCCAAGACGACTTCCACCATCTTTATGACCGTATGCATGCAAAAGACAAAAGGTCTAGGCCTGCATTCAATCTCGCGGCGGTTATACGACCTACTAATGTGGTCTATTGGGGCATAGGAGAATAGGAGCCACCCTATACAACGTTCTTCTGGATGTATTGTCTTGCAATTACAACCACTTCTTGTATGCCATCAATGCTACATGTGTGCAAAATTTCAAATAAATCGACCCATTCCTTCTGGTTGCATCTTTTTTTGCCAGCAGTGTATAATTATTAACATAATGAGACAGTAAAACTTCAAAATTAATTCCTTTTCCTCATTCGATTTTTCATGGAGGAATAAAACCACCAACGCATATTAAATAATTAAATAAAATAATTTTAAAAAATAACTAATGTAATTAAAACAATATTCTTTATATATGCTAAAAAGACTAGGAAAAAACCTATTTTAAAAAATTATTTAGGGATTGTTTTTAGGCTACTGCTCCATCAATCTTAATGACTCAAAAAACAAGCAAGAAAACACGTTGAGACATTTATTTTCCTTTTTGAACATTAATTATAAAGGCGTTTCACTTCGGGTTATTTTTTTGTTTTGTTTTTAATATATTTCCAAATTGCTTAATCAACAAAAAAAAAAAACCTCTAATGAAGACACTTTGGGCCACACATAATGAACGGAGAGGAGAAGAACGAACATGACGACCTATGATGATGGCGATAATGACGATGCTCATGATGATGATGGTGATGAGTAGTAGCACCACCACCACCACCACCTTTATCAAGAGACAATGCCTATTGTTGTCTCTAGGTGTAAAATTATTGCCAGGCCGCGGGATGGTTTCCTGGATCGAATTTCAAAATTTTTCGCATGACTCATAGCGCCGTTACGAAGACCGAGGATTGAATTAAATAACTCAACCGAAAGGAGAAGCAGTCTTAATAATAATAATAATAATAATAATAATAATAATAATAATAATAATAATAATAAAATATCTTTCTAACCTCATTGACCGAGGGGAAAAATTAAATGAAATGAAACGAATGTAAGGCAAATTACGTTGCCAAAAGAGAAATCAAATCAGGTCAAGATTATTCTAATACAGAGGGAACAAATAGTAGTTATATGCGTTGTATGCGAGCGCAATTAACGCTCTTCAAAAGCCCGATCGCATTTCCGCTGGCAAAAATCCCTCACAATCAATCGAAACCTTCAGCCTTCTAAATTTGCATAGAAAAAAAAAAATAAAAAATTTGATAAAACTATTATAAGTATGTTTGTTAGCTCAAAAAAGGATTTCAGTAATATGCTAATTCGGTTTCACGAATAAGTTAACTCCCATCCATGACTTACTATAAATCAATACTATTTAATTATTTGATGACAGAGCAACGAAACCTTCCATGAAATATTTTATTTTCCCATTATAGAAAAAGATTATTTTTTAACAACACAAAATCTAAATTTAACATACAAACTTTGAATCATTATTTCCCTTTTAAAACTTACAAGTGAATAAACCAATAAAGACCTTAACAATCAAAAGCAAAAACACTGACATGTGTATTTGACGTAAATAGAGAAAAAGTTATAAATTTTATGCTAAAACTTTTAAAAAGGGCTTTACCGTCAAATTCATATAATAACCGTCCAGTGATAGATAAAAACAACCGCAATAATAAATGCAAATTTATTGCAATGCCATCATGTATCACACGATTGCGTCATCATGTAATAATAAGCAAAAATCTGACGCAAACTTGGTCTCGTATCAGAATAATTCTCTAGCCACAATCTTAATCAAAGCACATGAAATACGCACGCAACTTCTTATTCAATATGGATAGAAAATAATATCGATTTTAGACTACAATAACACTTTAGTGGTTTTTACTGAAGAATCTGTTTACGATTCTAAACAATTAAGAATATAGTTTGATCTGGTTTTACGTTGCGCTAACTCCTCTACCTTTCCGTTTAGAAAACTGATACTACCGGAAGTGCTTTTCAGGTCGGAAAAAGAGGGTAGGGGAATAGAATGACGGGGCAAAGCCAGTGAAAACGACACTCACAATACACTGGAACGAGAGTAATATAATATACTCGCATTTTTCTCGCCACTCTTGGATCCTTTTAAGCTATTTTCATTAAATGCAAGGACAGAATTATAAATAAATGAATAAATAAATAAATAAACAAAAACCGACGTTACAATAAAGCAAAACCAAACAGCTTTTCGTAACCGATGTCAGTACAATTTAAGTTTGGTAATTTACATTAACAAAAACACCATTTCATTTTTTATGATATAATACACAAGGACGAATAAATAAACTTAAGGGAACGTTATTATATTTACACAGTTTAAAATTTCATCCCTTGTAGATGATTCACTTGCCTTAAGGTTAAAATTCCCCCCTCCTTTCAAAAAAGATAAAATAAAATCACCACTTTCTCTTTACGGGTAAAAGCAAGGTAAACCAGCGTTATTTAACTTTAATAAACCAATAAGCTAAATACAAAATTATAAATTTCTTAATACAAAATAGATTATACAATCAAGTGAAAAAAAATTCAATTAAATAATTGGCCCAATTTCATACCCTAAACAATTTTAAAGTTAAACTGACCCAATTGCGTTTAAATGTTTAAAAATGAAAACCTAATACCGCACTTGTAAATAAGGATCACAACTTAAAAATACAACAATACAACTTAAATGCATATACCCTGGCACAATGTCTTATTTATTACCAAATCTTATTTATTACTCTATACATAACAAATTTCTTATTGATGGTCTTATATCCATTTAAGAAAATAAAAACACTTAAAAATAAGATTAAATCAACACCATTACCTTGACTGCCATAAACCACATTCAGGGCGATGAGAGGAAGAAAAGAATGCATAATACACGTATATAATACATGAAACATAAAAAAATACATACACAAAGAAGAGAGAGAGAGAGAGAGAGAGAGAGAGAGCGTTCTCTTTCAAAGAAAAAACATATGAAAATTAATATTAAAACAATAATAAAATTAAAACATCACTTAACAGCTATAAGAAGGAAGGTAAAAGCAAATGTTTAGAAACGAAATGAGTAGAGAAAAAAAAAAAACCTCACAAATACAGGAATGGTGAATTTTGTGGTTCTATTGGTAAAAATCCGATCCTTCCTCTTTTTTCTTTTTTTTTTTTTTTTTTTTTTTTTTTTTTTTTTTTTTTTTTTTTTTTTGCTAATTTTTTAAAACTCTCTTTCTCCTCATTGGATTAACGTGATGTGATTCGATGATTAATTAAAAGCTTAAAAAAAAATCTATAAAAATCTCCCAACAGCCCAACGGACCAAGCTACCTCCTTAATAGGTTACCATTTGAAAAGTTGAGAGGAAAAAAGAAGCCAAAAAAAGTTGAACAAAACAATAACGTTCGTTTTCGCTCCTTCTCTTACTTTTTTTCCTACCCCCACCTCCCTCTCCCATTCGATGCCTTTTTGGCAGTTTCTCATTAAAATATATAGACGTGCAACAACAACAATAACAACAGCAACGAAACAAAAAAAAAGTATCATTATCAACATCATCGTGAAAAGATTTTTTTTTCCATTATCATCATTATCAACAGCAACCTCGCTTGGCTCAAGTGTTGCCTTTTGTGATTTTTTTTCCACGCGAAAATTAACTTCGTTAGCTGGTAAATTAATAAGGCTTTCTGATTTATTTATGGTGAATTCACTGGTTTTGCCATGTAAGATCTACATAGCAATCAATGTCTGTTGGTTTTGAAATGCAACACGCAATAGTACAATAAAATCTATGTATATTTAAAAGACTGGCCCTCAAATCAATGTTATTCCAAATTAGTCAACAAAAGACCAATGGCCTCGACATTAAGGAGAGATATTTTTTTCTTCGATTTTAAATAAAAATAATAATCGAAGACAAGTCAACGTGAATCTCTTTCTTGAGGGGGTGCTATCATTACCACCATTATTCAAAGAATAAACAATCAGTTCGCGTAGCTCCAACTCCGTTTTCTATTTCATGTTTTTTTTTCGTTATTTTTTATTTTTATTATATTTTTTTTTGAAATTAAAGCTTCCTGAAGTTCAAATAGCATTGATCTCTCTCCTCCACTCGAATCGAATCATTACCAACCACTGCCATCATCATCATCATCATCAACTTCTTATTCGCTCGTCCCCCTCCTCCTTTTTCCTTTTTTTTTTTCCTTGTCTAGAATTATTCAACGCTCGAGAACGCAACTGGCCATTAAAAATTAGAAGGGAGGAAAAAGGAGAGCTATTCAAGTCCGAAGAAGGTGAAACGATTCAGGATTGTTCGAGAGTTAAATTATAAGTTCGTCGATCTTAATCAGAGTGGCCATCCATCCCGATTTTGGCGGGACATTCTCGTTTATAAAAACAGAATTCCCTTCTCCCGAATATGATTTTTATACAGTTATGCAATTTAATTTTTCGAGAAAACGTGGTATATATTATTTACAAACACTGAAAGTTATTTTTGTTAATTGTTAACTTGTTTTCTAATCTCATTAAAATTGAATGAGACTATTTAATGCGTAAATTTATAATTAATTAAGTATTAATCGTTAACAAGTAGCAGACTATTTATTAACTTTGAACGACTGAGGACTAGGCAAGTCAGAAATTTGGTAAAAATTTTCATCAGCAGCTTTTCCCGTTTTAAATTGCCGCGCCATTTATTTCTGCTTTCCTTCGTACAATCCCACTGCAATTCCCCTTAAACCGTTGCTACAGAGAAACATCGTTTTAACCTTTAAACTTCAAGTGAAATGAAGTTGAAATTTTCAGAAGCGAACCGCCTTTTTCCTCTTAACATAATAGTGCGATCACCACGTGCCTTTGTCGTTACCATGGAGAAGCGGCGAACAGTCTTGTGGGAAGGAGAAGAGTGTTTTGCGGGGGAAGCCACCTCTTCTGCGTCATTTCGAAAGCATTTACATTGCGTATTTTTCGAAAACAAAGGATTAAAAGGGCCATAAAGAACAGTGAATACGTACCAAATTTCATTAAAACCAAATTGGGTGGTGTTGCAAAATGATGCCGATGTAGAAACGACTCCTAGAAGGGAGTGTTGGTAGACTATATATTAACAACAGCCAATCTCCAATCTGAACTTATCCAGTAAAACGTATACATGTACATTCATACTGTGGTCACATGGTCATATTTACACAAACGGCTCGCGCGAGCCACTACGAAGCCTACTCCAACACACCTGCTTAGAAAATTTGTGGTACAGGTTATCGAGGCGACAAGCCATAGATGGGTCATTAGAAAGACTTCCCTTAAGAAAATCGACAAGAAACCATTTAAAAACATTTTCTATAATTCCAATTTCTTAAATTTCGCCTTTCATGGCGCGGAAGTAAACTTTAGTCTATTTGCGCTCTCAAGAGATTTTCATTATAAAAACACTGTTAATACACAGGGAGATTATAAAATTCCTATATATGCTGGTGATATGGTAATAAAATCCATTTTCTTTGGAGGTAATATGAAAAACTGCTTACAATTTAAGATTAATCTGTGGTTGAGATAACGACGACAAGGGTCAACAAATAATTACTGGAAACATCTCTCGATGTGTTGGAACATTTTAAGATGTCTGATGGGCTCTAACACCGTGGGAAACCAAATTCCATTTTGTCACAATTTTTCGCAACTATCTGAATCACGTTTTTACCCGCTAGATTGATTGGTCGTGGCGTGCCCAGAATCTGCCCCCTCTCTCCGCTCACAGTCCTGCTCTTACATTGTTAGACTTTGATTGACCGAGAATTTATCAAGTCTAAGGTTACCAAGTGAAGATCTACAGCATTGAACAATTGAAACAACGCATTACAGCCGCAGTTGTATTTATAAATCTATTGGTATTGTACTAGATACGCGATAAATTCTCAAAACGAAGTTCCATGTGCATTTTGAATGCATTGCTTCCAGGCAAATTCGAAACGTGTACTTACATACATAAAGAACTACTTACTCCTAACAGTAATCATCATTCAGCCAATGGGAATCTTTAACATTTCATGAAATTTAAATTCTGTTCCGCCAGTTTTTGCTCGAATCATGCCTATAACCCTTAAAATCTCTTACCCTTTAATGGCAAAAATGAGGCAAATCAATATCACATATGATGCTTAACCTGCTGAGCAGAAAAGAAAGATCTTAAAGGGCACTCGTCCTTCAGCAAGGAATTTACGCAGAGTGAGAGCGTGCATTGTCATAGTGAAAAAAAACATCTTCCATTCAGGACACTATTCAAACCTTCTCGCCAAACAAGCCAAAATTTATCAGTAGATTTTAAAATTCCATCTTCCACTCCAAAATTTGGTAAGACAGGTGAAACAAAGTGTTAATAGAGGTTAATTTGGGTTGTAATGTATATTAATGGATTTTCGAGACTTTTTATCTGTAAGCATCACTGTCTAGTTGCAAGATTCTTTTTCTCTAAGCATTACTGTCCAGTTGGGATTATTTACAGAATAATTAATAACTAGATGTAATTGGCACGTTATAATTTCTGAAATTCAAAAATCATTTAATATACATAATAGAAAACTTTATCCTATAATAAGTAATCACAGTGAAAATGCCAACCAAGCATATATGACATTATATTCGAAATCATTTCTTAAAAAAAAAAAAAAGATGATAAATTTTAATAATAAGCTTTCAAACTTAAAAAAAATATGAAAAAAACGCACAACTCAAGAAACAAGCTGCCTAGAATTCCCTTCGCATACGCACCCCTTAATACAAACATGAGATAAAGATCTCGAAAAGAGATGTCTCTTCTCATCTTGGAAGGACATCTACATGCATTGAAAAAAAAAAATAAGACTACTCTGCACAACAAAACACGCACCTGATGACAATCAGCACTGTTTTTGAGAGTCGTCGGTGGAGAAAATTGAAGCAAACGAGCAAGATAAGCCTCAACAACGGAGGATCCGCTTGCCGTCTTTAAAGATGGAGAAAACAGAAGAAGATAAGAAGGTGACAAAATGATGGAGATGGACAGATAGTAGAGAGAGAGAGAAGGACAAAACAGACAACGAAAGAAAGATAGTCGCACACTCACATACAAATAAAAATAATGAAGGCGAGGACCTTGAAAAGAATAATGAATGAGAGAGAAGAAGGAAGGGTAGACAGAATTAAAAAAGAATCAGAAGAAGAAAACTACAAAATTTCTTGGCAAACATCTCGAGCGAAAAAACGATGGAGCCAAAGGAGTGCCATCTTCGTTCTTAACCAACACACTCTCTTCTTGTGTCGTCTATGTTTTGTACATAGATGCCTGGGCAACTGTCGAACTGATTTCGTTCGAAGAGACAAACTTCCGACGACAAAGAAGAAATTATTCTTAACATCATCGATACAAACAATCACTGAACGACCAATTTATTAGAGACACCCCGCTAATAGCGTGTTGCGCCTCCTTTAGCGGCGAGAACTGCCTGAATACGTGCTGGCATGGATTCAACAAGGTGTTGAAACCGTTGAGGAGGAATAGCAGCCCAGGCTGACATCACAGTGTCCCGTGCAGGTTGGACGGTAGCGTGGGAAGGCGTCGGATGGTTCTCTCCACTTCATCCCATAAATGCTCCATCGGGTTGAGATCGGTCGACCGAGCTGGCCACTGAAGTAGGTGGAAGTCCGCGTCATGTTCCTCGAACCAGTCCAGGACCATTCGAGCACGGTGACAGGGAGCATTGCCCTGCTGAAACTGTCCGTCACCACCAGGGAACACAGTCATCATGAACGGGTGCACCTGATCGGCAACAATGTTCAGGTATTGTGACGTATTCAGGGATGTGTCTACGGATATCAGAGGACCCAGTGTGTTCCAAGAGAAGACACCCCAGACCAGCACTCCTCCTCCACCCGCCTGTACTGTTGTCTGCTGACAGGCCTCGCGCTGTCTGCGCCAGATGCGCAGTCTGCCGTCCGCATCATGAAGTATTTATTTTATTTTATTTATTTATTTATTTAATCAAGTTAAGTTACAAATACCGCGCGAACTTAGGAAATGCGATTCGTCGGACCTTCTTCCACTCATTCAGTATCCAGTGGCGATGCCTGTGAGCCCATAGCAGGCGCGCTTTCCTATTTTGCGGTGGTAGCGACGGTACCCGTACTGACCGCCTGTTGTTAAACCCAGCTCGGTGCAAGGTGCGCCGCACCGTGTACTCTGAAATGGGTTGGGATGCTCCCTCATTGAAATACGCTGCAATTTGTTGGGCTGTTCCCGTCCTGTTGCTGTGGATGATTCGTGCCAGTCGCCGTTGGCCTCGTTCATCCACGGCCCTGTTTCGTCCGGTGTTGTGGTTGTTTTTTGGCATAACTGTCATTCACGGGATACCCTTGACACTGTTGCACGGGGAAACCCGAGGAGGTTCGCGGTTTGCGAAATGCTCAATTGTGCCCGTCGAGCTCCAACGATCATGCCTCGTTCAAAGTCGGTCAAATCCTTGGATTTACCCATATTCAGTCCACTTCAGCTGCTGACTGCAACTTGTGGGCCATCCAATGCATCCCTTTTATACACCGCTTCGGCCTGTTCCATTGTTTGGGTGTCACTGGGAGGCCGATCCATTTCCCGTAAGAGGTGTCTCTAATAAATTGGTCGTTCAGTGTATATAGAAACTTCAAAAATATCTCGGAAGTATTGGTATTTTAAGAAATCTTCAGTGTCAATTAAAAAGTTTATAGAATGGAATGAAATTAGATTTTTATGTAAATTTTAAATTCTGCTTAACGCTTTCAGTTTTCGAGGCGATGAATATATAGAGTATATTTTGCTTGCAAGAGGATGATAATATTGCACTCTTCATGTTTGGATCATAATTTTTCAAATGACTTTTTTTCCAGAGATAACCTTTCGAAGTTTTCTCATACAAGCTCTTCATTCATCTTGATTATATAATTAATTTCAAAAACTCGCCCTAAATTCTTTTTTTTTTAAACTAACAAGGGACTACACGAACATGAATCTCACAGATCCCTACCAAATTGAAATATGTTACTCATCTAAAGCTACTAATGATGCTTGCAAAATAAGAAACTGCTAAATTTTGTTTCTTTCAAAATAAACCGAGAAACGAAAAAATTTGAGCACATATAGCCGTACAAAGACTCCATTATTATGTGTATTACTATACTCTGTCCAACGAAAGAAAAACTGGGCGTATCCAGTTAAATTTCCAATTTCAATTGTTAAACATTGTTAATTTTATTTAGCAACAATGTCTAACAATTGAAATTGGGAATTTAATTAGACACGCCCAGTTTTCCTTTCGTTGGACAGCGTATAGAAGCAACACCTCCTAGGAAGAAAGCCAAACAACTGAAACGTCATACATTGTTACATCATCATATTTCGACCATTGTTAACCGCATTTCTACCAATGATAAGCTTTAAATTTGGTCGAATTATGATGATGTAACAATGTATGACTTTTCTTTTTTGAGGCTTTCTTTCTAGGAGGTGTTGATAGAAGCGAATCCACCCGTTTGTATATCGGGAAATAACCCATTGTTAGATTTTTTCTTTGTTGTGACAACCTCCACCGTCGCTGATTTTATATAAATGATGATGATTGCGCACTCTCAACTTCTTTCTTCACTACTCAACAATACGCACGAATCCACTTCACCTGAAAGCAACGCTATCGCTTCCAAGATATGCTTGCGCGCAAAAAAAGTGCTCATATAACTATGTGTATGTTCCTTTAAGTCAAGTTAATCTTAGAATTATCTTCGGCTGCTTTTAGTGAAAAAGAGTTCAGATTGTCCGATTTTCACATTTTGAAGATACAAACGTTGTTATATAGAGTGTCCCAAAAGTGACCATCAAAAATCACCATTTCAGTTATAAAAACTCATTTTAAAAATCTATTATATAAACATTATCATAAATGTAACGCCATATAAATGCATGCTGTCTTATACTTCACTGCTTCAAATAATCTATTTTTGTGATTTTGTTTTTTAAAGGAAATGCTTGAAAAGGAGTTCCAGACAGCTTTGAGATTTGTAATGGAATACTTACGCCAAATACTTATTTTACAGAGTCTGTCAAAAAATGTATACACACTTCAGCAAAAGAAAAACTACATAAAAATTATAACACTAAATTCATACAGGGATCTAGCGATGAATATAAGTCCTCCTTGATTTCTACAATTACGACAGGTGTTCAGAGTGATTATCATAAGCGTTGAGATACTTTTGAAAACGGCGAACAGTTGCTCCTACGCATTCTCCTAGCAAACTCTTATCAAGTAGTCTCCTATATCTAGGTGGAAGTTGTGGCCTTCTTTTATCGGGATCGTCTTCATTCAATGGATGTAATAATATTGGGATTTATAGTGCCCGGCACAAAAGAAAAAGGAAACTGGCGCATGTGTAAATGAATAAAACTCGTTCAACCAATCAGAAACGGACTGGAAATTTATACCTGGCATCAGTAGTAAGTAATGCCCTGATTACTGTTAAAATTAACACACTGATAAAATTTGGCACACATGTTTAGAAGCCCACATAGACTAACATATACGAATATTGTGCAATTCCAACAATATTACATACATACGCGTCGAATTGATAACCTCCTTTCTTTTTTTTTGAAGTCGGTTAAAAACGATAAATTAAACAAAGTTGGAACTGGTGAAATGTTTTTATTCATCTGGATTTTCTTATATAGAACCTTCCAAACCATTAAATGTCGTCTGGAACAATGTGGAACCATCCAGATTATTCAATAATGTAACAGAACAGACTGGAAAGTACCAGAGAATTCCAGAATGGAACAGAATCTTCTGTGTGTTTGGCCCAGCATATAAAAAGGAGGACACAGAAATGCACAGTTCAGTAATATCAAAAATTAAATAGGTTGTAATTAATAATAAGAGGCCTTGGTCATGGGAAGGGGGCTTCGGAGGCCTGCTGAAGTACCACGCTACAAAACAATCTTTCCAGCCCAAGTACAGCTGCAATTCAGAATGCCGAGGATTTTACAAGAGTGGTGTCATAACATCAACAGCCCTCATCCTGTTGCCCAAAGAGGAAATAGAAGAATGGTCCAACCAAACTACCCCTCTGAAAGGAATTCAGAAGTCACATATCTGGACTCAGAGTGATGGGCGAATTTATACTGCACGAACTTTAAAGAGGAAGAAATTTCATTTGTCGAGCAGGAGAATATTCAGATTCACAACCTACAAAGAGGGATGTTTATGATCTGTGTGTATGACCGTGACTGCTGGGTTGCAGAGCTTATAGATATCAGTTGAGAGTTAAATGAAATCGTCGTGAATTTCATGCTACCACATGGACCGGCCGCTGAATATAGATTTTCACCAGTGCTCACTTTCAATTCGCGATGGTTTAAAGATTTTTGGTGCCCCAGTTCCTATTGGTTCAACAGGAAGGCATCATTCAATATCAAAGGAAGATACTGCTACACTTGAACAAATTTTTAGTTCATTGAATTGCTAATTTCAGTTCTACGCAAAGTGCACATAAGTGGTGTGCTTTGGAACCTGTAATATGTTTCGGAACTTGCACATATATTTTGGAAGCTTTAATACCGGGTGGTTATAATTAAAGCTCCCCACTTCTGCGCGGGCTCAGACCGCCTTATTACACGGATAGTGATGAAACTTTGTGTATAGGCTATGCATGGGGATAGGCATCGGGAAGAGAATTCCAACGGAACATTTATTAGTGCATACGGTTACCACCAGGGTAAAAAGTGGCGCCGTATGCAAAAGCGCAATGCATCTGTGCACAACCAATCGCAGAGGCCATTGGGAAAGAAAGAACGTGCGCTCCAGGTGAAGCTGTTACCAGAACAGTAGCAATAGTGCAACAGCACTGCGAGAATATTGGCGTGTGAAGGGCAAGCGGTTTACGAAAGATGATGCAGAAACTCAAAGAGACAGGGGAGTTAGGTGTACTGCCCGTTCACCAGACCTTAATCCATGTGATTTCTGGCTGTGGGGAACTCTGAAGGATTGTGTTTATGCTGGAGGCGTACGGACCTTCTTGCCTGAACTGAAAGCCAACATCATTCGTCTGTTGCAGCCATTTCACGGGAGACACTTCGTGCTACTGTTGAGCACGCTCTCCTGCGCTTCAAGCATATCTTCGGCGCAGAGGGTGCGCATATTGAACAGCATTCCAGTACTACCGTCTGTGTATGATCTTGCAGCGTACCTTTTCCCCTGGTGGCAACCGTGTGTACAAATAAATGTTCCGTTGGATTTCTCTTCCCCATGTTCTGCATAGCCTATTCACAAAGTTTCATCACTAACCGCTGCAGTCCGCAGAAGTGGGGAATTTTAATTATAACCACCGGGTATGTTTGAAAGTTGTGTCTGTTACTAATCTTTATGATGAATATATATCTTTATATAAGACTAGTTTTTGATTTTATGAGATCAATATGTGCGAATGTGATAACGAAAACTGGTTTCAAGTATGGCAACATTTTCCATTGTTTATGACTAAAAAGTGGAAGTTCTCCTTTCCGGGGAATGTAGGTACCGGTCAACAGTATGGTACTGATCAACAGTGAAAAATTCATAATTTTTTTTTTATTTTTCACAAAAAAAACTTCGGAAGGCTACAGCAGGAGAACTTGGACACACATTTCCAAACAGAGGATTTCATTTTCATCATTATTATCTTTCGAATAAAACAAACAGCAACAAAATATCTTGAAATGCTCCAGAGATAGAGCATTTTAATATTTTGCCGGAAACCAAACGTGAGAAATGGCACCCCGGGCGCCATCTTTGGTGGCTTGTATCTCGGGCCAGCAATATTTTGGACAAAACAAAAAAAAATACGGGTTTCTTACTTTGTCCTGAATTTTAACGTCCGTTAATCTCAATAACATCTGAGACTATGAAGGTAAAAAAAATTTCTTTGCATGCCTGAATTGATAAGAACTATGCCAGTTATACAGGGTGTCCAAAAAGTCTAGCAACATGGCAGATATCTCAAAGCTGCCAGGTAGGCGAGATTTGATGAGTGTGGTTTATAGTAATAGGGGGATGGGGAATTCATTGCCGCACTCAAATTTGACCTTGACCCCCAAATTTAAGGTCATCCATTTGCTAACTCGAAAACTATTAAAGATAGGGAAAAAATTCCAATTGCTACCCTTTAGGGCAACACCACATTAGTCTAAAAACAATTTTTAATCACACCCTTCCCCTTGAAAGATTTTGAGAAAGTGGGCGAGAAAGAATCACTCAAGAGTGTGCTTCCCCGTCCCTTTCCCAACGGTGTGCTTCACTGCAATCCAAATGTATTAGAAACCTCAGCCAACCTGGCCTGCTCAACCTGACCTTGAGCGACTCTTTCTCGCCAATTTTCTCAAAATCTTTCAAGGGGAAGGGTGTGATTAAAAATTGTTTTTAGACTAATGTGGTGTTGCTCTACAGGGTAGCAATTGGAAATATTTCTTTATCTTTAATAGTTTTCGAATTAGCAAATGAATGCCCTCAAATTTGGGGATCAAAGGTCAAATTTGAGTGCGGCAATGAATTTCCCACCCCCAATTACCTACAAACCACACACATCAGATCTCGCCTACCTGGTAGCTTTGAGATATCTACCATGTTGCCAGACTTTTTGGACACCCTGTATATTTGTTTATTTGTTAATTTGTTTATTTGTTAATAAAGAGATACAATAGCACCCAACAGGGGCCGGTATGGTCAAAGATCGACAAGTTAAATCCCTGCGGGCGCAAAATAAATACAATGCTGACAATACGATTAGTAGGAAAAGGGAAAAAGGGAAGGGAAGAATAAAAGAACAAAAAACAAAATAAAATAATAAAAAAATAATATAATATAATATAATATAATATAATATAATATAATATAATATAATATAATAATAATGACAACAGAAAATAAGTACAATAAATAATATAAAATTGTAAACATTTAGAATGCTAATAATAATAATAATAATAATAATAATATAAGGTGTGTAAACAATTGAGTGTAAACATTTGAGATTAATTAACACATAGTGGTAAATCAAAAAGGACATTAACTTAGTAAAACGTAAACTTCCACAGCAATTATAATCAGAAAAAAATTACAAAAAATTAAATCGTTCCATAAAAACGCTATTTAAATATCCGTAGTCAAAAATCAAGAAAGGCATTAGACCAAAATTGTAACTGAAGTTTGCTTCTAGTAAAGTATGCTAACTTAATATAGAGGAAGTATCTGAAATTACAAATTTCTTTACGGCTTTACGAAAAACATTATAAGGGGATAACAAACGGATTACAACAGGTAAACAAGACCAGTATCTTACCCCAATAATAGAAATACATCTAGAACGATAGCTATATTTAACTAATGGGAGGTATATTTCACTCGCATTACGGGTACCATAGTTATTTAGCACATTTCTATAATAATTAAAACAAAAACCATTTGACAAGAGAAAACTTTCGTACCTATCGTAACTGCTTTACTGACAGAGGGGTCAACGGGAAGCGATATCTGTATCTTAAATTTTGCAACTACCGGTAGTTATTGCTTTATTGGATATTCTGCCTATTTCCTGCATGGAATTACATTTAATCTATTAGGCTGGGGGGAGGGGTTAATTTACCAGCAGGGGGCCACATTACCATCATCTCCTGTATTACTTCATAAACTCCTCATCTATTCCTGCTGTGATGGTCGCAGCCATGTTGGGGACGTTACTTTATAGGATTACCTAATTGATGCTCTGATGTCGATATAAAATCCAACTAGTTCATGCCATTAAGCGGTTGGTTAGTTAAGTATCCAAGAATTCTACACGGAGTGTTCAGATCACAATAGACTCAACAAGAACTCAATTTTGCGTGCAATGTGAAGCATCCAAAGAGAAACGTTATCTTAGAACTCTTGGGTTAATCTAACAAGGAGACTCCGCGTACTCTGGCTCACAGATTTTGATAAAAAAATTCTACGAGTAGCTTTCACCAAATTAAAGACCAGTGCAAAGCCATTCGACGCACTTCTCAAAATTTTCCGAGAAAAAAATTCATAAAGTTTGTTATATAATTGCCTACACTTTATTTATGCTCGAATTGTAGCATAGTTTATTCATTGATTTCAGGCGGATTAGTGGTATAACGCTTGAGTTCTATTTTGTAGATACGGGTTCAAATCCCGTCTTTGATATTTTTTTTTCTCTTCGTAATTAATTCACTAAATATATTTCCGATTTTCCAATTTGCTACCATCATTTTTTTAGAAATTGCATATACGAATTCTTATAATTAATGCTCCACAATGATAAATGAGCATTTAAAAGAAAAGCTTTACTTATTTACATTTAATTATTTTTTATAAATTTTGCAACTTTTGAGATGACAAAGATTAAATGATTATTGCACCATGTACTTACTAAATATAATGCATCATTTTGGTATCTATAGTTTATCAATCACCCTTCATTAACGTTTTTAAATATCATATTAGCTACCAAATTACAATTTCTTATTTCTAGGAGCAAAAGTTAACTATTATACAAACCTCTCTGTCTTTACCTACACGTGAATTGTAACTTCATTTGTGTTTATTTAAAAAAAAAAGGAAATAAATATAACTTGTAACAACCTTTCGATTTATGTAAAAATAACCTTAGCAAATCGGAAATATTAGATTATGTTTAATTTTAATAATTCTTATATGCATTTTATAAAAAAAAATGATGGTAGCAAATTGGAAAATCGGAAATATATTTAGTAAATGAATTACACAATCCCATACAAGTTAAAAAAAATTACGAAGAGAAAAAAATTATCAAAGACAGGATTTGAACCCGTACCTACAAAATAGGACTCAAGCGTTTTACCACTAGGCCATCTATACATGATAAAAATCTATGCTATAATTTGAGCATTTATAAAGTGTAGGCAATTATAACAAACTTTATGAATTTTTTTCTCGGAAAATTTTGAGAAGTGCGTCGAATGGCTTTGCGCGAGTCTTTAATTTGGTGAAAGCTACTCGTAGAAAATTTTTTATCAAAATCGGTGAGTCAGAGTACGTGGAGTCTTCTTGTAAGAATAAAATTTGTATCGAGATATCAAAGTGACCTCAATAATTAATAATATTTACTAAATGTTCAAAATAAGTTTACCGATCCGAACAGTCGGACAATTAGACCACTCCATTAATTGGCATTCCCGTCGACAATGGGCGTGGTTTGGACCCTCCACTGCAAAGAATCTCGAACTTCCCTGCCCATACTCACCCATCACTTTCTCACCACAATTCTTACAAGGGGCATAATGGCTACAACGTGAATTCCACGCTCGCACGTGTTCTCAACGAGAGACCTTCAAAAAGCACGTGATGGATCTTCAAAACGGAACCCACCCACAAGAGAGGTGCACACTGTCCAGCAGATGTCACAGCAAGGGTCGCTCTCCAACTCCAAAGCCGGGGGAACTATTTAAAAAAAGAAGCCAAAGGGAGACTGACCGGTGGGTGACAATTCGGCTGCTACATATGGTGTTGACAACGAAGATTTAAGCAACGAACTTGCTTCGCGGGAGTCCAACGCAAAGCCTCTAGCTGTATCCTAGAAGATCCTTCTATCTGTCCATCTCGGCTCTTTTTTTTTAACCCCTCCTCTCCTCTAATCGTCTTTTAGCACGATGTCACATCTCCAAATAAACAACTAGGGAAGGGGGGGAAAAAGCAACCCTTCTATTACAATGTTATCCAGAAGGTTACAATGTACTCGTCTTTCAAATGAGGTTGTTTTTTTTTTATTTCGTATTCGATGAATTAATTCTCCCATTCATTTTTCAACATCCCACCATTTCATTATAAAGTTAAAATTTTTTACAACTTTTCTTTATTTTGGTATTTTCACATAAGTCTTGGACGTACCATTCTCACGATTCAACACTATGCTTAAGAGCATGAATGTGTCCTCTAGAGGTTTTCACTGAAGAGTTAAAACATAGCTAAATGCTTCTTACACTGCACGTAATTTACGACAAACCACCATGTGACTTCCACGATTCCATGGTGACACTTTTCAATTAAATTAACATTTAAAATAATTTATTTGTTTATAGAAATAAACTCGAAGGTTATTATAAAATCATTTCAACAGTTATCCTATGTTATGTTTTATCGAAGCCGAAATGATGTTTGCAGTAATAAATGATCGGGTCATGTAAATTTTCCACAATGTCACCAAATGCACATTCGAGGCCACAGCCTATTTAGGCCTACTCAAAACTCTCTTAAAATAGCCAACATCAGATCGATAAGCGGTGCAGATTATCGTAGTTAAAGGTCAATGTTGAGAGAAAAATTGTCAAATCCATTAATCCTAGTCCTCTTTGCTCACTTTCTTCGTTTGTTTCTTAAAAAGGGCCAGGTTTCCCGGTTTTACTTTTCTCTCTTTTGTCAATATGGATTTTGGTATGCCATTATATCACTTTGATCTAAAGACGAATGTTCTAGGTTAGCGCCAGAAATAGCAAAGCTTATAGAAGGAGTTTCTCGAAGGTGGGAAAAAATTAAACACTGGCGTGAAATGATTCAAATTAAAAAAGAATAATTTTACAACCATTTTTGTTTATTTTTTTAATATTAAATCCGTTCTTCACATTAGAATCAATATATCACTATTTTCTCACTATAACAGAAAGCTTTTTAATGCAGATTTTAAAAATTCCAAAGCCTGCATTCTACAGAAAAATTCCCCATAACGATTACTACTTTTATAACTCGATT